>PVIJ01021621.1:0-18109 GCA_004024925.1 Scalopus aquaticus | reverse complement strand
GGCAGGCATGGTTCTTGGTTCTACTTGCTAGAGGGCAGCAGCGGCTCAGGGTGCACAACCAGAGGGTGGGGGCATGGCTGCGCGCGAGGGGCCGGGGCTTGGGCGGTGCAGGCAGCTGGAGGGCGGGCGGGCGGGGGCTCGGCTGTTTGCCGGCTAGAGGGCGGGGCGCAGCTGTTTGCTCCGATGGAGGGCAGGGGCGTGGTGGTGCTGGGGCGTGCACGCTTGGAGGGCTTTGGCTCGCCTCAGTGGGATTGTCCTGACCTGTCTCCCTCTTCCGCGCGGGGCAGAGTGGCAAGTGCCAACCGAGCGCGACTTTTTTTCCGCAGTTCTCGGGCGCCTGGAGGGCAGTTGCGGCAGCCTAGCCCGCAGTCTTTATCTGTGGGTTATGAAGCTGACCGCCTCCCGCAGTAATTCGCTGCGAGCGGCGCAGTGGAACTGCCTTGGGAACTCTCCCACTCTTGCGCGGGGCAGGTCAGAAAGTTCCTATGGTGTGCGGCTTATGTCCTGTGTTTTTCCCGCACCTGTAGCTGGGAGATTTTTTTTTCCTTTTTTCTCCCACGTTTCCTCCAGTGGTTAGCTATTAATAGTGTCACTGAAGGGGTGGGTAGACCCCTACCCCAGAGTTCTGTTCCAGGCAGGAGCTAGAGTGCTGGCTCCGTAATGGAGGTGGGGGGAGGGGCCACACCGCAGCTGCCCAGGGCTTTGTTCCGTGTCCCACCAACTTCCCCAGGGCACTCTGCCCTCTCCAGGGCTCTGTTGCTACCTGGAGGGACTGCCGGTGTCAGTCTCAAGTTTTATCACTCTGCCGTGCCCGGGAAAATGCCTCTGCTCACCTTTTTTTTTTTTTTTTCCCGGGTTTCCTCAGGTGCCTCTCGTCTTGGTCTCCTGGTCCAGTTTTGTGTTGAGGGGAGGGGAGAGGGGATCTGGTGGTTCTTTCTTCTCCTTAATCAGTCTTTTTAGCTTCCTTCCAAGTTCTACTCACCCGTGAGGGTGTTAGATTTATGTAGCGTTTCTGGATCTTCTCTGGGTTTGGCTGATGTCTCTTTATAGGCAGCTTTTCTTTTGGGAGAGTTGATACTAGCGTCCCTTCACCGCCATGTTGATGACGTCACTTTTCTCAGTTTTATTAATTCTTTCATGAACACAATTTTGACACTGTTGCATTTTTTTCCTATTGTTTGTCTTTTTCCTATTTTACTGACTTTTACAAAACTTTATTTTTCTCTTTTCTCCTACTTTTCATCTCCTTAATTTGGTTTATATTTTCTAGCACCTTGAGTTATAAGATTAAACTTTTCTTCCCCATTATATGCATTTAAAGTTATAAGTTATAAAGTTCTCTCCATGCAATACTTTAGCCATGTACCACAAACCATGGTATGCTGTGTTTTCACAATCATTCAGTTACAAATATTTTCGAATTTCCCTAGGATTTCTTCTTTGTACCACAAGCTGTTTAGCTTCATGACTCCAGTTAAAATATACTGTAATTTTCTTGGGTCTATTCCATTTTCATCAGAAATATGCCAATAACTTAGAAACTCAAAGGGAAATGATTTTGACCCTCAATCTCTTCTTTCCTGTAGGTTCCTGTCTTTAGGATGCAAATACATGACAGAAAGAAATTCTGCCGACTTTTTCTGCCAATCACATTTAATCTCTTGCCCAGAAGAAAGCCTGAAACAATCCTGCTATTTTCCTTGCTCCAGAATATGGGTGGGTTCTTGCTTGAGTTTTGTGTAATTAATTAACTAAACTGTGGACTCCCCTGAATTAAAAAAGTGACTTCTGGGCTAATTTTAAAACTCTTCCTAGAGAAAGAAATGGTTAGGAAATTTAAAGTATCAGTTTTATTATTAACAACAATGAAAACTTTTGCTTCATAAAGCACTCCTTATGATATGTAAAGTACATAAGGGTCGTTTGTGACTCATTAAAAGAGATTCCAAAATCATGGAAAGAGCTGCTGCTATTTTTGTTTGATAAATTGTTATTCTGTCAGTTCTGGAAGGTCCTTGATCTTAACCATATGGTACAAGAATGGGCTTAAATTAGTTAGAACCATGGACATTTTTTTGATGTGGTAAAATTTTAACCATGTTAAAGTGTTCAATTCAGTGGCATTAAGTGCATTTATAATGTTGGGCACTTTTCCCCACTATCTAGTTTTCATCACCCTAAATGGAAACACTGGTCCAATTAAATAGTTGTTCTCTAGTTCCCCCTTTTTCAGAATCTGAAAGCCACTAATCTGCCTTTGTCTCTATGGATTTGCTTATTCTGGATATTCATATAAATGGAATCATCCAATATATTCCTTCTATTTAGCATAATGTTTTCAAGTTTCATGCATATTGCAGTATGTCTCATTAATTCACCTTTATGACTGAAAAATATTTAATTTTACTGTATGTAAAAAGACACATACTGTTTATACATTAATCTGTTGACTGATCTTTAGATTGTTTCCAACTTTTGGCTATTGTAAATAGAGCCGCTATGTTCCTCATTTGTGCCAAACATTTTGTGAACGAATGAACATAAATGTTTTTATTTGAACACCTGTTTTCTGTTCTCTTGGGGTGGAATTGCTCGGTCATTTTACATGATAATTCTATTTTTAACTTATTATTGAGTAACTGCCAAACCTATTCCACAGCAACTGTACATTTTACATTTACACCAACATCCGTAGGGATTACAATTTACCCACATCCATGCCAACACTTATTTTCCATTTTTTAATGGCACTCTTAGTGGCTATGAAGTGGTGGTTCATTGTGGTTTTGATTTGCATTTCTCAAGTGACTAAAGACTTTAAACTAGCTTACAAGTGCTTGTTGGCCATTGTATATCTTTGGTAAAACAGCTATTCAATTTGTCCATTTCTAAATTGGGCCGTGTGCTTTTTGTTGCTGAGTTGTATACTTTAGGTTTTAAGTTACAGGAAACCAAACATTAGCTTAAACAGTAAATGATTTGGAAATGATTCTTAAACAGGAAATGATTCTTGGCTCACAAACTGGAAAATTCAAGGAGTGGCTTGTCTAGATCCAGAGATTCAAGCAGTATCGGGAACGCTTTGTGTTCTTATCACAATGTTGTCTCAGTTGTGAGTCCTTCCAGCTACCTGCAGAAGGGTCTCAGTGTAAAAAGGTGACCTTCGGTACCTCTAGCTGCATGTTACCTGGTAAACAACCACAGTATATAGAAGCCTTTCCTTACACCTTTCAGAAAACTTCCAGGGTAAATTCTGATTTCCCAATTTGGTTTTCATGTCCACCTCTTAAATGATCATGGTGGCTAATGGTGTGGGGAGCACAATTTGTGGAATTCAGGTCATGTATCCACCGGTAATGGTGACAAATCAGTGTTGGTCACATCTTAACCACAGGGGAGGGAGGCACAGGCCCTAGAGCTAGACAGAGACCTAATTCTAGGACTGTAGAGTGCTTCCCTCCCACCAACTCATGGTAATTTTGGGGGTTCCCAGGACTCAAGGGGTTGAGCCTGGACCCAGCTGTGCAAAGGCGCATGGGTCAGGAAATGGATCCAAATGGGCTCTCACCTTTAGTGAACCTAGACCCACCAGGCCATAGTACTCGCATTTGCTGTTCTGTTTGACATAGGTGTTTGAGAACAGTAGTCCCTTCAATAAAAGTTTGCAATGAAAACCAAATCCAATGAAAGCCTGCACTTTTCTTGGGAAGGAGGCAGAGGCAATGTCATTTTAGCTCTTGGGAAGGAGGGTGACTTCTTTCACAACAAAGTTAAGAAGCACCTAATCCACAGGCTGAGAGAATTCAGAGCAAATGAAAGGGTCCACTCAAACAAGGGTGGCAGAGCTTTGTTAGTGAGAGATGATGGATTAGGGTTTGAATGGACAGTAGAGAAGTGGCAGATGCTCCTGTGGGCATTTGGGCATCTGCAATAGCAGAACTGGAAAAGGGGAGTTGAGACCAGTTTGGGAAGGGCAGGAGGGATCACTTTTCACTTCCTCTTCATCTTCCCTTTTCTCCTGGGCGATATACCTTTGTCATCTTTTTTTTTTTTCATTTAATACAGCATCGTACTCATTTTCCATGTTACTAATATGTTTTCTTAATAAACTTTTTTATCATTGAGATAATGTTAGATTTACAAATTTTTTTTTTTGCAAAAATAGTAGAGTGCTCATACTGCAGAGATGAAGTGCCCTTCTCATTATATCACACCAGGGAGAATGTAATAGCCACACGGCTTTACTGGATTGTAAACCTGGGTCACTTGGTTCAAGCTGTGTCAGCCAGATTTCTCCACTGAAAATTACTGTTTTTGCTTTCTCAGTTCTTTGCAAGTGACTCACTAAGTCCAGCCCAAAGTCAAAAGGGGAAATTATGCTTCTCTTCCTAGAAGGGGTAATACCTTCTTAAATTGTTTGGAATCTGTAAGGAATACTTATTTCTTCTTCCCATTTATTTATTCACAGAGTAATTTGTTTATATCAGTATATTTACTTACCTTATACTTTGGGTTATAATTCAATACTATATTACTGATTTTGTTGTCCAAACTGTTCCAGCTTTCGTCACTGCTGGCTCTTTTAGGCTGGTTCCTGTGTCCCCAGTATACGCCATCCTTTTATTTGTTTTTTTCTTTTTTGAGCTTTTTCTAACTTCTGGCGTAAGAAATGCTCAGGCTTATCTTGTATTTGCTCTGCCCCAGCCCCAGTGAGCCATTTCCTCAAAGAGCCCTCATTTCTTAGATTGGAGGATAGTGTTTAGCCAGTAGTTTCTGGGTAGTGGGAGTAACTGCATGGATTTATAACTGTGGTTTTCATCTGTTTATCCTGTTTAGTAAATTACAACTATTAATTCAGCCACTATGAATTTGGCATTTCGTAGTAATGATTTATACTGTTAAAAGTCATTTTGCCAATTTCCCTTTCTATTGAATTCTTTCTGGAGAATAAATTTTCAGGAGATGAGCTAATGGGGAAAAGCTTATGGATATTTTTCATTTCTTTATACTTAGGGGCAAATTATTCCCTGTAAAATGCACTAATATACATTGTCTTCAAGAACTGGTAAATGGACTAATTTCACTTCAGTTTTTAGAAGAAATGGAAAGGCACAGAATGAAAACTCTCCTTCTTATTCCCATCTCCCAGTTCCTATGCATCTCTGTTCTGGAGACCAAGGTGTCAGCTTCTTATATGTCCTTTTAAGAGTTTCTTTAGAAACACATCAGCAAAGTGAATGCAAGTAAAGAGAGCAAACTAAACACCTAGTTCTTAATCTCACCTCTTTTATTTGTATTTTGGAAATGGTTCCACAGCAGCACAACTCCCTCCTTAGTTTTACAGAGACAAAGTCGTCCTTGTATGAATTGACTATGTTATATTTAGCCAGTCGTCTATTGAGTCCATCTTTTACTAAAGTAAATCATTAGGCAATGATTAACCTTCTACTCACATTTTGCCTTATGTGCAGGCATATTTGGATATTGAATTCTCAGAAACATTACTGCCAAATTGCCCCCCATAAGGGTTCTCACGCACTATACACACCCCCTAGCAATGTGTAAGGCTGTTATTATTCTATTACATACAAAAGAGTATGTTATTAAACACGTGAATTAATGTGTCTAAAGCCCTTAGAACAGTGAATGAAATGTAGCAAGAGAGAACTAATTACTTTTATTGCATTACCACTGTCATTATTAATGTTTTGTTATTACAGTGGCAAGAGGTAGTGTCTTGGTGTCTTTTAATTTGCTTTTGTCTTACTGGAAATGAGGTAGAATCTCTTTTCATGTTTAAAATCCACATGTATCAACAGTTCCTTTTCTGTGATCTTTCTTTGCATGTCTTTTACCATTTATCTGTTGGATTGATGATCTCTGTTCTTTTCTCATTTCTTAAGAGTGCTTTAAATATTAAGGAGATTAGCCCTTTGTGATATTAATGGGAAATATTTATTCCCAGTTTGTCATCTGTTTTATCAATCATTGCCTTGTGGATTCTGGATTTGACTCATAGTTATAAAGGCTTTGTTGGTTTCCATTTTTACAATTAAATATTTTATTCTTTTGGAATATATCCTGGCAGATGATATTAGGTTTGGGATATTTTTAAATGTTCTTAATAATTATTTTGCTAATTTTTTTCTCTGTGTTTATTTGATTGTCGGTGAGGTGGAACATTCTTCTCTGCATTTGTTTTCTGATTGTGTTTCATCTCAAGGTCTTTACCTACTTTTTCTTATATTAATCTTTGGTCTTGGTAATTTTCTTACCAAGCTGCAAGTACTCTTTTTGTAATATAGACAGTGTTCATATATGCATTGCAAAGCCTGTTCTTTTCTTTTTATATTTATTATGTTCTTTTTGAGTTAATTTTTTTTTCCTTTGGATACATGCTACTCGGCTAAAAAAAAAAAAAAAAAAGATAAAATCTTGCTGTTTGTGACCACACGGATGGACCATGAGATTATGATAGACAGAGAAGACAAAACCTATGTGATTTCACTTCTATGTGGAAGACAAAGAAACAAAACAAGGAAGCAAAGAAAACAAAAAATAAATCTTTAAATTTTAACAACAGAATGGTGATTACCAGAGGGGAGGGGTGAGGAAGGGGTGAGTAAATGGGTCAATTTGTGCTGGTGGGTGGAACTGGGGCTTTTAGTATATACAGGTGCCAAAGTATCAAACTATACACCTGAAACTTATGTTATAAACCAGTGTTACCGCAATAAAATAAAAAAGAAACTATATAGTTCTCAAATGACTAAGGAATAATTGATTTTTAACAAATCAAATTTAAAAATTTTAAAAAATGATAGTGACACTAAAAAGAAAACTTTCAGTCAAGTAAGATGTCCTCATCTTGAGGTACCATAACTTACGATTTTTATTTTTACAAATAGAGTAAAACGAGGGCCTCCCTGGTGGCGTAGCGGTTAAGCGCTACGCTGTGGAGCTGTTGGCAGCAGCGACGTGAGTTCGACGCCCGGCCGGGGAGAATCCCACATGGTGCGGCAGACCTCTCCTGCCTTGCCCGCTGCTCCCCTCAGCAGTGTATTTCTGATCTGCCTGTTCTGCTCCCCACTCTGTCTCTGGTGAACCCTCTCACCGTCCCACGCCTCTGCCTGTACCCCAACTTGTATGTATAAATAAAAAATAAATCTTTAAAAAAAAACAAATAGAGTAAAACGAAGGGACATATCTGAAGAAGGCATACCAGTATTAAAAGAATTAATGTAAAATAAACAGTGAGATGTTACATAAAACACTGAACTGGGAATCAGAAATCCTGCATTTTAGTTCCTATTCTTCCATTTTCAAGCTAATGCGCCAGTAGCCAATCTGAGCCTTAGTTTGTTTGTTTGGGGGAAGAAATATCTATCATGCCTACCTCCCAGGAAAGGCTCAAATGAAATAATGCAAATAAGACTGCTTTGCCACCATCCTTGCCCCATCCAGAGGTAAGATATCACTATATGATTGTTATTATTTTGCTTAGTAGACGTCAAGATGCAGAAGGACAAAGTAAAATTTTGATCAAACCAAATAGTTATAATCTTGGAAATCTTCCTGTAGGAGGTCATTAAAGATCAAAATAATAATGAGATGGAATCGAAGTAACTGATATGAGATCAACCACAAATAAAGCCTTGGAGGCAGATATAAACTCTCTTTTAATGCTGGTTCTTAGGACAGTCTACCCTCTCCCCACAGAGTAGCTGACACAGTGAGGAAATTAGAGCAGAATGGCTAAAGGCTCATTTGTTAATGAGATTGGAAATGTGTTGGGGAGAGGTGAAGATACTGATTGAGAAGGAGCTAAGAGAAATGGCTGGAAAGAGAGAAAGAAAGATGTGGGAGAGAAAAGTGGTTTATCACTACTATTCTTTGGTTGGAATGTGGGGGGGGGTGTGAGTGTAATTATAAAAGTAATGTCTACTAGTTGTGAAAATTCATGCACAACGAGGAGAAAGTCCTCAACTCTTTTTCAATTTGGAAAGGTGACTAATCCTAATAATTTGGTGTAAATTCCCTCACCCTTTTTCCAATGCATATGAGACATTTTTAATACAAACTTACATTGTACTAGACAAGCCCTTGACATTTTCTCTGCTAATGGCTTCTTAGTTCTTGTGCTGGTTTTCCTTCTAGCCCCCAGCTTGGTTTTCTTCCTTTCCTTACCTTAGGTAGGAGAAGGTATATCTTAAGGCTCAGACCCTGGATTCCTTTTCTCCCCTTTACATTCCTTGCTCTTGAGGATCTCCTCCACATAGATGCCTAATCTCTTCAACACCTGCCTTGTATCAAGAGTTCCAAGTGTCCACTTCTTATTATTAATCTTCTGCTTATTCACTTCTTATTATCTGCTGGACATCTCTTCCATGGTCTCTTTCTTACCCACCACCTCTGATTTGCACCTTGTCTATAACCAAGGTCAACCATTTGTCTCAAAGGGCTTCTTTCTTATCATCAACATACTCCTTAGTCATGTGCTCAGAATTGTGGCTTTATTTTTTACTTCTCTCTTTCATTAACCTCCAGGTCTCTCTTCTCCCAGAATATCTTTATTCTCCACCCAATCTTTTCATTCTCTATTTTCACCACCTAGACTGGGGTGAAATCCTGCTACCAGCCTCTCCTTGCTCTAATCCAGTTCCTCATAGCTGCCACATCAGCCTCTATAAATTATTTACTTCTTAATCCTTTCTTCCTCCTTAACATAGAAATCTGCACCTTCTTGCTTACTTGCCAGTTTAACTTGGCAATTTTACCTGTCATGGTTTAGCACCAAGTTATCCTCTTAATCTTATCACTATGATTTTTCTACGCTCTCTTCCATTCTAATCTAATCATTATTATTTTCTTAAAATGCCTCATACCTGCTGATTCCTGAATCTTTGCCCAAGCCACTAACTCAATGCAAAATTCTGATTCTCTTTGAACTTGCCCAATAATTTTTCCCAGCTCAAAACTCAGTCAAGCTTACCCCCTCCAAGGAGCATTTCTGACCACTTCCACTGTCTGTGGTACTGTCTCCTCCTAAAGTCCGAGGACATGGATTACTGGCCTTTACATATTATTTCTTTAGATAAACTCAGGCCTCCCAAGTTTCTTGTGTGCAAAGACTATGCCTATTACTGTTTACCCTCAGAACCTGACATAGGGCCTGGGCATCATAGTTGTTCAATGGCTTTTAGGCACAGTATTTCTCATGAGGGAGAGGATGATTAAGTTAATAGTGTGGGAAAAAAGATGACGTTTGGCAGCTAGAAGAAGGGGATATTATGGGAAGAATGATGGATAAAATTTTGGCACTGGATAAAGGGAACAGGTTTAAGGAGGGGTAGAAAGGGGCCTTTGGGAATGAAGGATGAGAGGATGAAATTGGGTGAAGATCACTCTCTCACCTGTCACTGGAGGACCCAGATTACAGCGCCCACTAGATGTGGGCATGACGTGGTTGGTCGGTGTCCCACGTGGCCTCAGTCTGGGGAAAATCAAGCAGGCAGCCAGTGAATTCTTTAACTCTTACAAAGGCCCAAAGAAGCATTAGTTGGAAGTTCTGCTTACTTGTTTCGCAGAAGGATAAAGATAGGAATGTATTTTGTTTTTTCACTAGCTGCATTCAGAAAGTATTGATTGAGCACCTATTATACATGAAGCACTGAGAATATAAATCTTTCCCCTTGAGGATTTCCTAGGCTAGTGGGGAAAACAAAGACATAAAAAATAAATTGAATGGTTATTATTGTGAAGAAGGAATTCTATATGGGGTGCTCTGAGGCCCAAAGCAGAGAGGGGCTAGTTACCTTGGGGAGACAGAAAAGACTTCTCGGTGGAGGCAACTTGACCTAAGTCTTGACATCTAAGCAGCATCTGCTGATCTGGGGAAGATGGAGGACGGCTGGGGAGAAGGCGGGCGTGCTGGACAAACGGGCAGTAAGAGTGACTACAAACTGGTGAAATTTCAGGGAAATTCATGAGGTTGGGACTAGGAAGAGATAAGTGATGTGGTTTTAAAGAAAATAGGAGGACACTTCTTTGGTGCATTTGTGGAAGAGGATAAGGTCCTACAACAGGCAGAATTAGCCAGAACAGAGATGGGGGAGGGTAAAAGATGCTAAGGAAATGGAATTATCGGGACTGTTATTCAACAGGTGGTGGGAGAGAAAGAAAGAAAGGGGGCCTCCCTGGTGGCCTAAGGGTTAAGTTTCAGCACTATCACCCCCGCGGACTGAGTTCGGTCCCCAGCCAGGGAGCTAACCCACATGGTGCAGCAGACCTCTCCTGCCTCACCTGTTGCTCCCCTCAGCAGTGTATTTCAGTAGATCTGCCTGTTCTGCTCCCCGCTCTGTCTCTGGTGAATCCTTGCACCTCTGGCCTACACCCCAGAATAATAAATTATGAAGAACAGAGAGAGAGGGGTGAAATGCTATAAAACACCCTTAGAAAATGTAATTCCAACCTTAGATAAAATATTATCCCAAACAGCAAAGAATAAGGAACACTACCCAGGGCCTCCCTGGTGGCCTAGGGGTTAAGGCTCAGTGCTACCATCTCGAAGGCCCACAAGACTGCCTGAGTTCAATCCCTGGCCAGGGAGCTGACCCACATGGCATAGCAGACCTCTCCTGTCTTGCCTTCTGCTCCCCTCAGTAGTGTATTTCAGTGGATCTGCCTGTTCTGCTCCCCCACCCACTCTGTCTCTGGTGAATCCTCTCACTCCCTCCAACTCTGGCCTACACCCCAGTTCTATGCAAAAATAAAATAAAATAAAGGAACACTAGTCAACTAATTCTTTTGGGCAATTATAACCTTCTTAACAAAAATAGACAAGGGTAGCGTAAGAAGATGATCAATTTTATTCATGTACATAGATGTGAAATATATTTTTAAAATAAGCAAGTTGAATTCACAATGTATAAGATAACTCAATTGCATGCTTTTCAAAAATGCAAAGTTAAAGATTTTAAAATGTATACAGATGCAGAGGAATTCCAATATAATCATAAAGTTCAATCTGTGGAACTTGACAAGCTGATCTCAATATTTATATGGAAGGCCAGAAATCCAAGAAAAGCTTTGGCTTTTTATTTTACTTATTTGTTTGTTTGTTTTTCCTTAGAAGCCTAAGTCAATTACTATGTGATATTTTTGCCCATAACATATTTGTGTACATTGACTATTTTTCCTTTATTTCTGCCCCCCCCACCATCCTTTTTTACTTCCTTTCCCCTCCCTCTTAATCTCAGAACCCTCAGGAAGTTTGTTGAAGTCTAGTCATTTGAAAGTGTTTTATATTATTGAATTGTCTATTATATCAATCTCTAATATTTGTTTTTATTGTACTGACTTGCTTTGCTGCAAATATTTTTTAAAATTCCCTCCATTTTGTTCAAAATGGCTGCATTTAATCTTTCTTTGTGGCTATATAATATTCCATGGTGTGTATATACATCTTTTTGATGCACTCATTTGTTGAAGGATATTCAGGCTGTGTCCATGTCCTAGCTATTGTAAATAATACTGCTGTGAATATTGTAGAATGCATGTTTTAAGGAGAAATCCAACTTTATTCTTTTTTGGGTGACTTTCTTATTTTCCCAGCTTTATTTATTAAAGAACTTGTCTTTCCCCATTTTATGGTCATAGATGTTTTATCATAGATTAGGTGCTGGTATATGTGTGAGTTTATTTCTGGAATTTTGATTCTCTTCCATCGGCCCATATGTCTGTTTTGGTGCCAATATCATATCGTTTTTAAACAAAAGCACCTCCAAAACATGGAAGGCTATGCAGTAATGATGTCAGGGTGGCACAGGGAGAGAAAAACGAAGAAAAGAGAAGGACTACAAGAACTATTCACATTAACATATTGCAACTGCAATTTGATTAATGTCTGCATTATAAATTAGGAGGGAACACTGTGGTGATAACTGATTGTCCTGATGGAAACATAGGACTGACTTCTATATCCCATCATATTAAAAAATTATTTCTACCATTAATTTTAAAAAATCAGTTATAATGATAACATAATATCACTATGCTATGTAATGATTTTATGATAAACACAGAGGCAAAATTTCCAGGATGAAGAGAATACTGCTTGAGTAGACAGTTGATTTCTCTATAGAAGTAAGGTTCACGTTAGAGATCATTCTATTAGAAAATCTGGAAGAAAAGATCATGTGAGCTCTTTAGGTAGGTAATTCAGTGGGAGAAAATAGAACTATAGCAACTCAGATCCGGGAAAACATAGAACTGAGGGAAAATATTCACATTCACTGGTGACCTACGTATTTGGAGAGTGAGAAATTTGGGCTTAGATAGTGACACTGCTCTCTATGCTGCTGGGCTTCAGGTATTCATAGGGAAAGTCCAGTTGCTCATTCCGGGCCACGATCTCCCTTTCCAGGTTGTCCAGATCTCTTTGAAGTTGTCTTAAAACAACCTTGGGCTCAGGGTCTGAGAAATATTCCTCTTTGTGATGCCCCAGGGGCACCTGAAGCAAAAAAAAAAAAAAAAAAAAAAAGATGAACTTTTAGTTCCAAAACACAGAGCCCCTCACCCTAACATCTCCCCGCCAGCCAGTCAATCACCAGCGCCCCTCGCATTCCAGGGTCTCCTCTTACCATGTCTGGCTGCCGCCGGCTCAGGACCCATGACAAGGTTATTTGAAAACAGGCCTGCCAGACATCAGGTAGCGAGCCCATCACCATGGCCATCGTCACATCTTCCTTGGTGGTAGGCGGGGGCATCCGCATTGAACACGGGGTATTAGGGATCCAGGCAAACCAGTCAAACTGGGGGAGGAAGAACATGGAGTCCTCAGAAACTGGTTCAGGACCCTCGCCCCCAGTTCCCTCTCCTTCGTATCCCCAGCCCAGACACTTGCCCTCGGAGCCCCAGGCTTCCAGTCGCCCATACCTGGCCCTGGTTCATGGCCGAGTGCTGGGCGGTGCACGTGAAGATGCACATGGTAAGGAAATGACAGAGCTGAGCCCGAGACTGGCAAGAGGCGGGGAACCCTAGAGGAAAAGACCAAGTTTACAAACTACGACTCCAAAGGATATATGGAAAGAAATGCTGATGTCTGAGATACCCATACATTAGAAGTCTTGAGGGTGTGTCTAAAATTTATTGGAGGACTGTATGCCAGGTGTTATCTAGGCACTGGGGATATATGTTTGTGGACAAAAGATACAAAGACTTCTAGCTTCCGTTCATTTTGATTCTAAACAGCAAGAAAGAAAATAAAGAGGACAACTAAGTAAAATCACATGGTATGTTAGATACTGATAAGACTAGAAATAAAGCAGGGAGTGGGGCTAGAAGTCAGGGACAGGAGGTTGATAATTTAGTTAAGGGACAGGGAGGCTGCAGAGAAAAGGTCAGGGAGGCAGGTGGTGCAGTGACTGGGAGCACAGGCTGTAGCATCAGCCTTGACCAGTCCTAGCTCAGCTGCTAACCCTCTGTGTTACCTAGGACCAGTTGCGAAGTCTCTCTGAGTCTCTGTATTTTCCTCTGAAAATCAGGCTAATAATAGAGCATCACGGTGATGCTCTATTAAAACCCTTCAGTACATTGTAGCCATGATTGTTATGGTAGGTGGAGAGCAGGGTCGTCTGAGAGACTTTTGATCAATAGCTGGTTTTCAAAAAGCGGTAAAAAAAATCACAACAGAAAGAAAAGCAGACAAGACATAAAAGCAAACAACTGGAAAGAGAAATGGATGAAAGACTTTAACAGGTGCCCGCAGAAGAGGATATCCACTGCCACTAAGTCTATGAAGATGCACTCAGCGCCACTCTCCTCAGGAGCCTATCACTTGAACTCACAGTGTGACAACAACATATTCACCAACAGGCTAAAGTGAAAATGATGGAAGCATCTTGTTTTCTATTTGAGAAGATGTGGAACAACTATAAGCATGCTCTACTGGCAGGAGCGAAAATTGGTGCGACCATTTTGAAAACCTGTCAGTAACCACTAAGCCTCCTACTAGAAACAACACAAATGTCTAATAATTGTAGAAAGGAAAAAAAAATCAGTGTTTATCATCACAAAATGGAATCATGTACAGTGAAAGTGCTGAACAACATGTTGCATAGAGCAAGGGCTTGGGCAAATTGGAGACATTATTGAAAGACTGACTAGACATTCATGAATGCATGTTTGCATTTCCATTTGTGTAAAGTTCAAAACAGCTAAACTAACTTATGTATAATGAAGTCAAGATGATAGTTATCTTTGGATGGGCAAGACTGGAGTAGAATATAAGAGGCACTCTGGTAATGCTCTGTTTCTTTTCTTTTCTTTTCTTTTTTTTGTTCTCCACTCTGTTTCTTTTTTTACGTGCAGTATATGTACTTGATAGTGCATTAATGCACGATGAAGCAGCTGATATTACTTGTTTCAATTACTTGTGGACCTGGACCCTTGAAAAAGAAAATTCCTGCTCCAGACAGACTACTTCAAGTGCTCTTCATGTTCCAGAATCAAGAGCTGCAAAATATAGGTCATTCTCACTGCTTGCTTATTACCAGGAGGAAGTCCACCCCCAATAAGGTGAAGATTAGGTAGGTGGGAAGTATTGCACAGCCCTTGGACTTCAAATTAAATCATATGTGCTTCAGGACACTTGGAATCAGGGGCCTCCCTGGTGGTGCAAGGGGTTAAGTCAGCACTACGAAGCTAACACAGCCACTACAGCATGAGTTCGATACTGGGTCAGGGAGCTGACCTACATGGTGCAGCAGACCTTTCCTGTCTCGCCCGCTGCTCCCCTCAGCAGTGTATTTCTGTTCTGCTCCCCACTCGGTGTCTGGTGAATCCTCTCCACCCCTCCCACGTCTGGCCTACACCCTAGCTCTTGTATGCATAAATAAGTAAATCTTAAAAACAAAACACTTTGAATCAATTGATAAGTATCAGCGCCCACATGGGGATGCACCACTAAACCCGGATCTATTTAATGCTTGGAAGGGTCTGACTTGGTACATTTTTATCTTTGACAATTTATCTTTAAGATAAGTCCTTATGACCCCCTGAGGTTTCAACTTTCTGACAGTGTCTTGTGCAGGAGAATTCATCCATATCGCATAGCAGTTGCATTCAGAAGCCAATTTCCAGCTTGCCAACTGCAATGCTAAGAGATTTCAGAAGAATGACTTCATACCACATTCTTGCCCTGAAACCACACAATTCTAACTCTATTAATGAGAGGCCTTCAGGGACCATGTAGCACCCCAAACTAATAATGAATCTTCTCACTTTAAATTATTGCTTTGGAACAGTCTGTTTCTTGAACTGAGAGCTAAATATACAGTCTGACACCTTAGGAGAAATTCAAGTTGTTTGTCTGTGCTTTGCAACATTAACTTTTCTCTAGGTTTGTTTTATCTCAATAAAATTTTCACCCTCCCCAAACGTGGTTTAGAATATTGAGATATGCCCTCCCATTCCCAGACAGTGGTTTCAGGCCTGGGTTATAAGGCAGGAAAAGAGGTGTCAGAAGAAAGTCAGATCAGCTATCACGTTCCACTCAATTTACAGGTAGGTCGGGGCTCAGCGAGTTAATGGCCTGCTGGGTGACTTCCCTGTTGCACAAGCTGATCACAGAAGGGAGGTAGTTTTTGCAGCGTAGGGTCTGTAATCACAATGATATTACATCGATCGCCCCACACCTGCTTCAACACTGTCACATTCCTCTTATCACTTGTATGACTATTATATCAACTTTAGGGATAAGGCTATTAACAATCAAGGAGATGAGATGCTTTCACAAGGTCCCGAGTTGGAAAGAGGAATTCTTAGCACACTGCCTTTATCGAGGGGGATAAGAAAATGATAACAGGTTGAGAAAGAGCCATGAACTCCGAACTCTGAGTAGTGAGAGGCTAAAGCTCATAAACAACTGTGTGTGCTCTCATGGTTAATGTGGCTAGTTCATGAGGAGAAGTAAGTAAGAGAGAGTAAGGAGCATCGTTTGGAGCACGGGAGACTGAGGGCCAGAACTGAAAAAAATTACAGGAATTTTGGTTCTGGAGGGCTGGTGAGGGGGTGTTGGGTGGATGCCTCAAAGTGAGACTCTGCTCCGAGATAGGAGCCAGGCTTATTGAGCCAGGTGTCCTCAGGCTGGTCACAATAGCTCCAAGCTAATGTTTATAGTTTCCACAGAAGACAATGGGACTCAGCGTATTGGTGGGAAGAGTAGAGGGACATTAGCTGAAGGGCCATCAAAACAGGCCAGGCTGGCTGTGTGCACTTCAGAGAGGAGCAGGAACCTCAGATTGCTCTGGGAAGGCTAGTTCTTCCTGACAGATGAAAACATGGGGTGGGGGAACTAAAGACAGTGGTTAGATCCAGTTTGGCAAAAAACAAAAACAAAAACAAAAAAAAACTCAGTCCCGAGGACAAGGGCACTGAGTTTGTGTTTGAGTCAAAGCACCTACAGCCCTGGGACTGCACTGTGGTGAGTGTGCAGGGTGTCTGGACTCTCTGTGTGTGCTTGACAGCAGCAGGCAGGAGGAGAAGAGGGGGAAATCCTAGGTGGATCATGGTGTGCTTTGTTGGGAATAATCCCCCCATTTTTATCCTTCGGTAACAAAGTAGACAGCAATGAAGAGAGAATATGAGGCCCAGCAAGGACTGGGCAGATTCCTCACTTGCTGTGGTTCTGGACTTGTGTTCCATGCAATGGTTGACTAGGGGTATCTGTGACTGGCGGCTGCATGAAATTGGGGTTGATGGCTGTCATATGGCTGGAAGCAAGAACTGGAAAGAAACCCTCACTGGCCATGGTTCTGGCCTTACTGGGCCCCATGCAATGACAAGTTAGGTTGGGGCGGCAGTGACTGGGGGCGGGGATGGAAGGAAAGGTTGATGGCCAAGGTCTGGGAGGACAATCTTTGGATATCAAGAATTGTCTAGGGAGGTGGGAATGGATTCAGATGCTTCATCTGTGGAGCGGAGGGTTTTGTGAAGTGTTGGGTCTTGTCCCCAGAAGGGCAGGGCTGAGAAGGGGCCCTGGGCAGAGTCTGAGGCACTCCCAGCTCTGGGGAGGGGTCCTACCTCGGTCCTGGGCCTGGCACAGCCCCACCTCAGTGACCTCCCGACACCAGGCCTGCAGCTCCGGGTCCCCTCTCACGACGTCGTCCCCGTGGTAGAAAAGGTGGACGATCCCCTCCACGTACCTGCCCAGAGAAAGGAATGAGCCTTTGGAGAGTAGAAGACTACAGCCGCCCACCTCTGCTCCTATTCTGTGGCCTGTACCCAGTTGATTCTCACTATTGGGACCCAGATCTTATAAAACTTATTTTTTTGAGACATCCGCTAGCTCTTTCTAAACACTAGTATAGAAAGGAAGGCAATGTTCCGTTTCAAGAATTCTGTACACTCGATTTATCGTCATCCTTCCCAAAGAAATCCTGATTCCACAGCTCCCATGGCTTATTCACCCACAGCTTACCTCCCTGCGCTTCTCCCCAGTCTCCTGCTTTCAGGCCCTGCCCACTGACTCCTCACTCGCCCCATCTCCCCAGGACTGAATCTCAGCTCTTCTGTCTGGACCTTGTGGTTTTCATGTTCATTTTGCCCTGTACTGACCTCAGGCCCGAGCCCCGCTCGCCCTCTCCCCAGGCCTCTCCGTCGCTCAGCCCCACTCTCACTCACCGGGCAATGATCTCCCAGAGGCGTAACGCATCGTGGGCATAGAGAGCACTCGGGACTCCCAGCAGGCCCCGGTCAGCCAGATCATCAGGGGGACAGAGGGAGCGGTAGGTCAGCTGAGCCATGGCCCGACGGAGCACCAGCACGTGGCCCCTTCCACCCGTGCTCACTGTCTGGGTCAAGAGAGAGGAGTGGTCTTGGGGGAGAACACAGGGCGTCGTATAAAAGGGTTTCAGGTGTGGGGTTCTCGCATTTTAAGACATGGGTATAAAGGGAGGGGCTCATGGGTGTTAAGGACAATCACACAGGTTGGTCTGGGATCTTGAAAGTAGCAGGAGCTCATAGGTAACTGGGTGATTAAGCAGCCCCACACCCCACTCCCTTCTTACCTTATCCAATACACCTCCATCTGAAATGAGTGATGTCCGTG
>PVIJ01021620.1:0-18110 GCA_004024925.1 Scalopus aquaticus | reverse complement strand
GGGGGGGGGGGAGGAGGAGGCAGGCGGAGGGAGGGAAGGAAAAGGGCACAAAATGGAATATAAAAGAACACAAGGGGACCATGGAGATGGATCACGGGTGAATTGGTGGTGGGCTACCCAAGGGGGATACAAAATGTAAAAGACATAAATAACAATAAAAATATATATTATAAAAAAAAAGGAACTGAATTTTACCCCTGGATACTCACCTCATAACTGCTGGGGAGAAAGAAACACACTTTTTTTTGGTGCCAAGTCACTGCTTTTGGGTCTCTTTTTTACAGAACTCACGCCTTTCTCATAACTAATAGAAGTGAATTTCTGCCATCAGTAGACTGGTGCATCTTACTACAGATGGTGTCTTACGATTGCCATTGGTCATTTCCTCCCCTCATCCCCTTTTAACATCCAAAATTGGAATATTTCCAATAATTGATGCTGTTTTAGATTAAATCGAATACCACAATCTAAGAAAGAGATGAGGCAGTGATTAAGTAAGATGGTAAAATAAGAAGCCCCAGCCTTCACTCCCCAATAGAGACATTGACTTAACAATGTATGGACCAAAATGCCTTCATGAAAACTCCAGAAGCCAACACAGGTCAGTTTAGGTTTTTCTTCTGTAAGTGTGAGGAAGAAGGATGAGCAGAACATGTGTCCAGTTTTCTAGATTTTCAGAGGGCTTTCTGAGGGACCCGTTCGGTCTCATCTTATTTGGGGTACAGATGGGAAACCAAAATACTTTGGCTGCCAACAAATGGAGGTGTCTTGGTGGTTTAGCACCAGAGAACCTGCAGTATGACAGACAGACACCAGAGGGTGCAAGAGATTATGAGCATCTGAAAAGGAAACAAACAAATTTTTCTAATGGGAAAATTAGTTGCACAAACTCAGAGAAGTCACATCCACTTAAAGAGTTTTAAAAGGTCCTCAGAATCTCTAGCCAAGTTGATTACTGAAGATCTTCTCCTGCCCAAAGCTAGTCTAAAAAATCAGGAAAATTAAGCATGAATTTATGAGGATATTAACAGAGACAGAAACTTTATAAAAAAGAGCCACAGGGCCTCCCTAGTGGTACAACAGGTTAAGTCTCAGCACTATGAAGCTACCCGAAGCCACCGCAGCACGAGTTCGATCCCCGGTCACAGCAGACCTCTCCTGCCTCGCCCACTGCTCCCCTCAGCAGTGTATTTCAGTCAATCTACCTGTTCTGCTCCCCACTCTGTCTCTGGTGAATCCTCTCACCACGCCACATCTCTGGCCTATACCCCAGTTCTTGTATGCATAAATAAATAAATCTTAAAAAAAAAAAGATATGGAGCTGAAGGCTATAATAACTAAATTTAAAAAATAATTAGAAGAGTTCAGCAGTACACTTGACCAAACAAGAAATAGTCAGCAAACTCAAATATAAGTCATTTGAAATCATCAAATCAGAGGAATAAAAACAAAAAAATGAAGAGAACATACTGTAAAGCAGGTCAATATGCACATTATGGAGGTTCCAGAGGGAGGCAAGAGAAAGGGAAAGAGGCAGAGTATATATTGAATAAATAATGGCCAAAAAAACTCCCCAAACTGAGGAAAGAAATGAACATCCAAATTTGGATGTTCAGAAAACTCCCAAGTTTTATGAATCCAGAGGCCCACAAAAAGACACATTACAATCAAATTGTCAAAAGTGAAAGAGAGAGAGACTCTTGAAAGCAGCAAGAAAAGAGCAACTCATGACATACAAACAAGGGAGCTTCCATAAGATTTCCAGTGTATTCTCAGCAGAAACCTTATAGGCTAGAAATGAGTGGGGTGATATAGTGGGGTGATATATTCAAGGTGCTGGAAGAGCAAAAAAAAAAAAATCTGCCATCCAAGGATATTATTTCTGAAAAAATTATCCTTCAAAATGAGGAGATAAAGACTTTCCCAGATAAACAAAAACGGAGGAAATTCATCACCACTAGATCTAAGAAATGTTGATGGGAATTTGCAAAAAGAATGCTAGACAAATAATGGGTAGAACAGACAGAAGGTCAATAAAGAGACAGGGTTGCTTTCACAGTAAGGCAAACAGAACTAAGAGATACGTAAAGAACATTCCATCCAACATCAGGTAAGCCTACCACTTTAAAGGTAGTGATACTAAAGCACAGAGAAGGTAAGAAATTTCACAGTCAACCTAAGCAGTCTGATTCTAGAGCATTAAGTTTTAACCACTTATCTATAACTTTACTATCATCAACAAAATGTGCTGCAGACAAAGTTATGAGAAGTATTTGAGATATGATGCAATAAAATTACTATGCCTTCAGAGCTAGAGGAGAAGATATAACAATGGTTCTCAACTGTGGTGGAATATTAGAATCACTTGGGGAAGTTTGAAAAATCCCAATGTCAGGCGCCCAGAACAATTACATCAGAATCTGGGAAGAAGAGTGGAAAGACCTCAGCAGCTTTTTTTTAAAAAAACAACTGCATCAAAATATCTTATGAAAGCTCAAGAATCAACTCAAATTGTGATAGCAGTTTCCTTTCTTGACACCAGGGTGGGGTTGCAAACTTTAATCAGATTAATTACAGAAGGGTGTTATTTGAGCCCAGGAGAAGGACAGGGGCAGTGTTGTTATGGTGACTGTTAAAAGGACTCACTGTATCGATAAGTGGCTCAGGTTAGAGTCTTCGTGGAAGCCTGAAAAGTTTGGGTCCTGCTCTCCAGTGTCATATCTCTGACTGATATTGACCTTACTCTCTTAATAAACTGTCAGCCCAACAGCCTCAACTTGTTTAAGATGTCAATCTCAGCCTGACTGAGAAGGTAACTATCAAACTCCAACATACCCCCACTAGATGGTAACTCTATCATAGTTGTGCAGTGTTGACCCAGTAATCTAAACCCCTAGAGAGGTCAGAACTTCTTTCTCAATGAGTAAGTGGCTTTTCACGTGGGAAAAGGCTTTTATCACATTTATTTAAATAAATAAATCAAACCTATCATATTAATACTTTTGGGTTCAAAATAAGTTTGTACATGTATGTTTGTACTAAAGTATAATTTAAAAATAATACGACGTATTAAAGAATCTGATCCGTTAGCCTAATTTTATAGATTAGACATCTGAGGCATAAGAAAATTTTAAGTAAGCTCATAAATAATAATGGAACATTTGATATCTACTAGATTTGTTATATATGACATACAAAACAAGTCTAGTAGGGCAAATATTTTGATATATATGAATATGCTGTACATTTATAATTATATATTTGTAGATGCATACATTATGTATAACAAATTTTTATTAAATTTAGGAAATTACTTAGGAAAGATTTCTCATTAGGGAGGAAAACTTTATTGATCAGGCATATAAAGGGTGTAAAATGAAAAGCAAATATGTGAAATTTATAAATTCAATTAAAAATGCTCAATGGGGGCCTCCCTGGTGGCGCAACGGTTAAGCGCTACGCTGTGGAGCTATCAGCAGCAGCGATGCAAGTTTGATGCCCGGCCAGGGAGATTCCCACATGGTGAGGCAGACCTCTCCTGCCTCGCCCGCTGCTCCCCTCAGCAGTGTATTTCCGTCCATCTGCCTGTTCTGCTCCCCACTCTGTCTCTGGTGAACGCTCTCACCGCCCCACGCCTCTGGGCCTGTACCGCAGCCTGTATGCATAAATAAATAAATCTTTAAAAAAAATGCTTAATGGAAAAAATGCTTAATGGAATTACACTGTATAAGTTTATAAGTGGGGTTGATTGTTTAATAGAGTTTAGGTTGTTCCACCTGAATTATTTGACCAATATTAAAAGATCCTCTTAAACTTATTATTTTTATATAGATTTAAAAATAGAATGGTATATTTGTATATTGAACTTTTAAACTTTAAATACAACCAAGGTTATGAGTTTTTAGGTGAAAAAGTTTAATTTTAATTTAAAATCCAAGATGCTGTGAATACTCTTTTATGTTCATGAACTCTGCCCTCAGACATGAAAAAGAAATCACATGACCTTATTATTATCTCCATTTAACCAATAAGAAACTGAAGCTCAGAAAGGTTAAAAAAACAGGAATCAACTGCATGCACATCTGGTTCTAAAACTATTGTTGTGTGTGTGTGTGTGTGTGTCTTCTCTGACAGACAAACCCTCTAAAAAGTCAGCTAACTTGGGAACAATTATTTAAAATATTTTGAAGTAACTTAGTAAGTGCCTGCTTGTACGCATTATAGGTTGATTTTATAGCTAAGTAATTTTAGCTGAAGGACAGAGAATTTATTGGTTCATGTAACTGAAGGTCTGGCTTTAGGCAAGGTTGCTATGGAATCAATCCCTGTTTTTTTCTGTGTTGGCTCTAGAGACAAGTTTTCTTTTCCCTTATGCTGCAAGATGACTGGAGCTGTCCCTCTGGACTCAAGTACAGCTGAAAAAAGAAGGCTGCCTCTCTCAACTGTGTCTCTCAAAAAATCACTGCATCTCATTGACTCTGCTTAGTTCATGCCTCTATTTTGGAACCAGCCACTGACTGGGAGAATGTGATGCTTTAACTGGCTATGCCTGGGGTCTTAGGCTGACCCCAAGAGCTTGGGAGGAGTTAACTCCACCAAAAACATATGGACTGAGAGTAGGCACACATCTAGTGTTCATGAAATAGCAGAATTAACATTGTTAAAATGTCCACACCATCCAAAGCCATCCACAGATTCAGTGCAATCCCTATCAAAATCCCAACACAATTTTTTCTTGCAGCTATAGAAAAGATATCCTAAAGTTCATATGGGAATCTCAAGAGCCCCTCATAGCCAATCTTGAGAAAGAATAACAAAAATGGAAACCTCACACTTCCTGATTTCAAAACATATTACAAAGCTACAGTTGTCAAAACAGTGATATTGGCATAAAGACAGGTATATAGACAACAGAACAGAATAGAGCACCCAGAAGTAAATTCTCACAGATAAGGTAAAACAATCTTTGACAAGGATGCTAAGACTACACACTGGGAGAAGTATATTCTCTTCCATAAATGTTGAGAAAATAAGATAACCATACGTAAAAGACTGAAGTTGTGCCTTATCTTCACCACGTACAAAAATTAACTCAAAAATGGATTAAGGACTGAATGGTCAGACCTTAAACTAGAAGAAAAAAAATGGGGACAAGCTTTTTATCATTGGATTTGACGATGATTTTTTGGCAACAAAAGCAAAAAGAGACAATGAGACATCAAATTTAAAAGTTTCGGCATAGCAAAGAATACAACCAGCAGAGTGAAAGGCAACCTGTAGAACAGGAGAAAATGTCTACAAACTCTATATTGGGTAAGTGGTTAATACCCAGAATACATAAAGCTCGCACATCCTCAACACCAATGACAAAATAACCTGACTTAAAAATGGCAAGAGGACTTAAGATATTTCTCTAAGGAAAAACATAAAAAGAGCCAACAATAATATGAAAAGATGCTCAGCATCACATATAATCATGGGAATGAAAGTCAAAACCATAATGAGCTATCTCCTAACATCCATTAGGATGGCCACTATAAAACAACAAAATTACAAATGTTGGGAAAGATGTGGAGAAGTTGTAATCCTGTGTACTGTTGGTGGGAAAGTAAAATGTTGCAGCCACTATGGAAAGCAGTCTGGATGTCCCTTGAAAACTCAAAAATAGAATGACTTTATGATTGCAATAATACTTGTAGATATATATGCAAAAAAATTGCCAACAGAATCTCAAAGAGATATCTGCACACTCGTGTTCAGTCACAACTACTAAGGCGAAAGCAATCTAAATGTACATCAGAAGATGAATGGATAAATGTGATGTATACATAGGGTGGAATATTATTGAGCCTTACAAAAGATGAGAGCCCTGTCATATACTCCAACAAGGATGAACCTTTTCATATGATTGTTATATTATTATGCTAAGTGCAATAATTAGCATTTTATATATTATATTAAGTGCAATAAACCAGTCACACAAAAAGACAAATACTGCATGATTCCACTTATATGAGGTATCTAAAGATATGAAGTATCTAAAGTAAACTCTGACAGACAGAAAATAGAAAATAGAATGGTAATTTCCAGAGGCTGGTGGAAAGAGGGAAAGGGAAGTCTTAACTTAATGCCTATATGGCTATAGAGTTTTGGTTTTTCAGGGTGAAAAAGTTCTGGGGCTCTGTTGCACAACAATGTGCTATAATTAACACTGCTGTACTGTACACTTAAAAGTAGTTAAGATGGTACATTTAATGTTGTGTGGGTTTTTATTGAGGTATAATTGACATAAAACATTACATAAGCTTCAGGCGTACAACATAATGAGTTTGTATTTGTATATATTGTGATTACCACAGTAAGTCTAGTTAACATCTATTAACATAGAACAAGTTTTTTCTGTGACGAGGACTTTTAAGATCTACTCTCTTAGCAACATTCAAATATGCCATACAATATTATTAACTATTGTTATCATGCTGAATATTACATCCCCATGACTTATTTATTTTATGGAAGTCTGTACCTTTTGACTCCCTTTAACCTATTTCACCTCTGGCCCCCAGCAATCCATTCTCTATATCTACAAGCTCCGATTTTGTTTGTGGATTCTATGTATAATTGAGACCATAGTGTTTGTCTTTCTCTGTGTGACTTACTTCATTTAAAATAATGCCCTCAAAGGCCATCCATATTGGCAAGACTTACTTCCTTTCTACATCTCAATGACATTCCAGTACTTGTGCGTGTGTGTGCGCGCATGCACACTCACATTTTCTTTATTGAGTCATCTACCAATGGACTTAGGTTGAATGTTTACCCCAACAAAAAAATTAGTCTGCCTGGAAATGCTCTCATCAAGGTGTAACAGTTTTCCTTTCACCATCACCTTGGCCCCGCTTTATTAAAAAGAAAAAAAGGCACATCTTTTGCCTATTTGGAATTTTATCATGGCATATTGTTCTCAAGGGCAAAAAACTCTGGGGGTAGCAAACAAGGGGTGAGTAGAAATACTGCTTTGAGGCATCCTTTAATCAAGGCACATGAATGGAACAGCTTGTGCCTCTTTCCCTTGTCTGTATTTCTGTTTAGGAAGGAACATAGACACAGAGCGTGAGGGCTAGTGTTGGGCTGTCGCAAATTCAGGTATGCTGAAGTGTGGGTGGGGAGCTAACAGCCTTGATCCTATGTCTGCTGGCTACTGTCAAAGAGGGCACTGCTACTGAGGGAGCCTCCTGAGAGCAGGGTGGATGTGGGTTAGAAGTGCCAGGGCAGCGTGGTGCTATGGCATCTATTGAAGCATGGCAGCCTTGAAACAGTTACCAAGTGTGTCTTCTGCATGTCTGCTATCCTTGTACTGAAAAGAATTTTGGTGAGAACTCTCATTCACTCACATTCCCTCGGTCTGTGACTGAGCCACACATTTTACATGATTTCAAAGGGAAAGTGGTGAAAATTTCTAAGTTTGCTTCCAACATACCATTACAGCATAATATGGTAAATTAGCATTTTATATTTTCTCAAAAATTTATTAACATTCATAATGTGTTTTTATTAACATTTGCCAAAATATTTTGGATACTGTAAATCAGTATTTTTTCACTTGGGTGCAAGTCTCCTGTTTGCTGACACTTATTAATTATATGTTTACTTGTGCTTTCAACCATATTCTTCTTGTATTTGAATTATGTAAACTATTTTGTGCTTTCTATTGTAAATAACAACACTAACACAATCTTTAATATTCTTATGTAAGCCTGCACTTACCTAACAACAAGTAATATTCATACATTGATACAGAAACTAATTAAAAAAACTGAAAAGCCCCACCTACCTCCTTGTAAGTCCTGACAGAATTTTACATTTTATGATTAATCATTATCAGCATTTATAAGTTTATTTTTATTTTGGCCAACTATATAGTAATAGTAATTATAGTATCTCAACAGAATATAAAAATGTTAATGTTTATATTTCTTCTGAATACAATAGTGTTTAGAAAGACTAAAGCATTGAATTATTATATCAGGGTAAGTACTATACAGTGTGGGAAGCAGGACGGAAGTCCAGGTTATAAAGGAGCAATACAAAATTAAAATATAAAGAAGCAATGTAAAATTTCTGACTACCAAAGAGTTTGTTCATATGTTTTAAATGGACTATAGTGAGTATCATATTGTTGTAAACTGTTGAAAACATTTAAAAGAGGAAAGTAGCAATTTTTAATGACAATATTTATCACACATTAGAAAGTAAGCCTCCTGCAAATATTTGAACTTAGGATAAAAACTGTCAACTTAAAACTGTATAAATATACATTTCTTGATTGCTTATTGGGTTTTCCCCACCAGAATGTACGTTTCTGAAGGCACAACATAAAAATGTGCAAATAGACATGTGCTGGTTGCTTATTGGCTTTTCCTCACCAGAATGTAAATCCATGAAGGCAAATCTCCCCAGCAAGGAAATAGTGCTTGGTGCCCAATAGGTGCTCAGTAATGAAGTGAAATTAAAGAAAAGATCTGAGTTCCAGAACCGGAAACAGCTGTCACTGGGAACCCTGCACCAGCTGGCTTAGGAGATGCTGACCTTCAGAGCCAGAGGTGACCTTAAGAAAGACCCCTGGGAACTCACAGGAATGCCAGACTTTCTGAAAGAGGTGGAGGAGGAGTATGGAGTAACTCCAGTTGATCCCTACATTATGTATATATTATCTTATTTCATCCTCAGTAGATGAGGAAACTGAAGATCAGAAAGGTAAAGACACGTACCCAAGGTTATCCAGTGAAGCAGCAGCACAGGAGTGTGAAATCAGCTTTTCTGGCTCTAAAAACCATGTTCTTTTCAAGACACCACATAGTTTAGGAGAAAGCTTGGGAAAGAGTATGTGTCACTTAAGTAAGGAATGAACAAATGCTTTGTAGAGAAAGTGACATTTTTAAAAAAATCAGATCAAACTACCCTACAGAGAGACCAAAGGTAGACCAGGAAAAAGAAGGAGCCTAAACAAAAAGCTTCAAGGTAAGAGAGGTGAGGCACTGTCTGGGGAACACTGACTCTATCTGCTTGGCTGAATCTAGGTGGTTGGAAGCAAATTGGAGGTGTGTATACATCTCATCCAATGAGTAGAATGTGAAATTTCTTGACTGCTAGTTTACGGAATTTGTGCTTTACCTGAAATGGTAGGAGCATGAAGTCATTATATAGTAATATGGTCAGACACTGCTCTGGGAAGATCACTCTGGAGTCCAGGAGCAGGCTTACCAAATGGATCTGTTGTAATAGTCTGGGTGAAGGGTTCTCTCTAAAGCAATCTATTCTCTGAACTAGAAAGGTTGAGGTTAAAACCCAGCCTTGACCTAAATGTTCACACAACAGCCACTAGTTGGTAGCAATGTCCAAGGAATGAATGAGACAGATCCCCAACTAGCAACTTTCCCAGTCAATTCCTTGGGCTGTGAATGGGATATAAACATCTGGGAAATAAGATTAGGTACAAGAGGTCTGCCTGGAGGGAACCTCAAAGGGAAGGAGTACGTGGCAGTCAGGGGATAGAGTGACCAGTGCCTGGAGGATATGGTCGGGATGGGAGGGGCAGTGGTGAGAAATGAGGCTGGATGTTTCAGTTAGAAGCTGATCGTGAAAAGCTTTGAATTTGCAGCCTAAGGAAGCTGGACGTTATCCTGAGGGAAACAGGGACCCAGGGAAGGTTTTAAGTAGGAGAGAGACTGAGTAGATTTGCGTCTTAGAAAGACGCACCAAGACTGCTGTGGGAAGAGCAAGGGGAAAGCAACAGGAAGCAGCGAGGGGGTGCTGCAGTATCCCCAGAGAGTTAACGAGTGGCGGGCACTAAGGTCAACAACTGCAGTGGGCACAAGGGGCCAGATGTATAGGAAACTTAAAAACCACATAATGAAAAAGAGGGCATTAAAAATGGAGTCTTCACGGGAGAAAATGAATTCTTCTTCTTCCCCTATTACATTTTCCGCCTACAACTGCACTAGAAGAACTGAGATAGTGGAACTTTCCTGATTCTTAATTCTAGTTCATTCAGTACTGACCAGAGTCTGATGGGAACCTGGAACCAAAGAATAACTTAGCAGTTGCCTCTCCAGTCTGGTGGAAGGAAAGTTAACTCCTGTACAGTGTTGCCAGCACTTTGAGGCAATAAAAGACGCCGTGGGGCTCCCCGCGGGAACCTGGTCCAGAAGGCATTCGGGAGAGGAGACGGCTGCACCCAAGATTTCAGATGACGGATCTCACAGGACTGTCAGTGAATTTAACGAAGCAATGAAAAAGGGGGGCGGGGGGAAGCTGAGGGCGGCACCGGTTACCTTCTTACACTCTGTCTTCAGAAGCTGCAGACGTCACCTGATACTCCACAGGTACACTAGGTGAGCTACCTGCCCAGGATCAGGCGCTAAACTAGCCACGCCCCTCTCTCCCCGGGCGAGCGTATCACCCAGGAGACTGCGCGCACAGCGTCCCCAAGAGCCGGCGCCAAGACCGCCGCCCGGGGCAGCCAGATTCTGATTGGTGCTGGCCTGGAGCCCGGCCCTCACCAGCACAGCAGCGCTGCTGATTGGTGGAGACTCCAGACAGCGCCTTCGCTCTCACACCACATAAACATGCTAACCGTGTGGGGGCGCAATAACTGAGCTGGGCTCAGAGCGTCGCTGGCAGCGCCCGGGAAGGATGGACAGTCGCCCCCGTGCCCTAGTCTGCACCCGCGGTGGAACGCGCTGCTGAGAAAAGCCGTCAAGGGACCGGAAGCTGCGCCTCCCGGAGCATTGTGGGCCACGGCAGGGGCGTACCCAGCATCCTGGCGCGTACGCGCATCTCTAAGCTTGGGAAATGGCGGGGCTTTGGTTCGTCCGTGCAAAACCAGTGCGGAAAGCCGGAGTGGGTGCTCAGGCTTTTTAAAACCCGGGTGTGGAGCCTTGGGCCACGGCAAGGCTGGAGTGGGCCCTGGCTCTGCCCCACTTCGTTGCCACGGGATTATAGGCTCCAAGGAGCGGCGCGCGCGCCATCTGCCTTGCATCCTTAAACTCTGGCCTCTGCCTGCAGCGCTCCTAGCGCCCCAACCCTACCCAAGTCGGTTTTCTTTCCACCTTGTGGGAACAGCCACCACGGGTCCGCAAGTGGATTTAAGAGCCTCGATAGCACCCAGTCCCTTTGCGCTGCCCTCCAGGTGCCTCGGGAAGCTTACCCCTAAGACTCTCTCCTGCCTGTCCGCCCCTTCCCGGAGCTCAGGCTAGATGATTCTTGTACCTAAGGCTAATGCTCATAGGCGCTTACACTTACCAGGTACCTGTTTTGGCTCCTTAGCCTCTCTTCATACCAGAGACCTTATAGTTTCATCTATGAGCAGTTAGGAAGGCTTAGGCAAATTCCCCCGATTTTGTCAGCTGAGCCTCTAGGGGCAAATATCCCTACTGCTGCATTTCATCAGCTATTTTCAGATTGCCCAGTGTGCCAAGTACTATATTTAGTTTACTGTACTTAGACCCAGATGAGCCAACTGACTTCTTTCCATGAAACTGTGACTAGTAGGGAAATTAGAACTTGTGATAAAGGGTAGAAGAGTATAGTGCCACAGCAAAGGAAGGGATGAAGTGCTTTTCAAATTCATGAGTCTGGCGGGGGGAGGCGGCAGTGAGAAGTGGAGCCACAGCGGTATATAAATTGTAACCAGAGGGGGCATATTTCCAAAAGAAATAGATGGGGGCCCTCGGTTTGATGGCTCACTGGGCTAATGTGAACGTTTTCTGTATGTGAAAGAGGAGTGGATATGGGGTGGGCTTTATCTAGTATCATTGTTAAAAGCAGGGTTTTTTTAAACATAGTTGCTGAGACTTCATAGACATGACTTTTCAGCCTGTCAAATGCAGTAAAGTACCTACTGCACATTTAATATAATGCGTATCAAGGCTTGAACATCAAGATTAGCACATAACATTTTGAACAGCAACTATGTGATATAAAATGGGAATGCCTTGAATGCCAAGCTACTTAAGATCTTCTGTAGATAAGAGGTGCATCATACAGAGTTAAGCAATAGGGCGCTCTGATCAGAGATGCTCATAAGAGACTGGGCACAGTCAAAATGTGTCAAGCCACTCTAGTGGTTGGTTGCTTCCTTCCCGCTACCATCCAAATCTCCCTATCTTCAACCAACAAGCATTTCAAAACCATGTTTCTAAAAACCAGCCATTTATATCTGTTTAAGTAAGTTACAGAGGGAGTAAGGTGGTGTATTTACAAGTTGGCTCGCTTATCCAACTACGAGTATAACTTAGTGTCTGTATGTAACATTGACAACCAAAAAATATATATATAAATATCTTCCATCTGTACACAGCAGTGAGTTCTCAGTCTCCCACGGCCCTCCTTTCACGGTGATCGTCTGGCTCTCAGTGCAGAGGAGACTAGAACCTGGCAGCCCAATCTGACCCTTCCCCTCGCCTCCCTGCACTCCAGTGCTCCCAACTGGTCTCAGGCAAGGAAAAATTAATTTGAGTGGTTGGGCAGGAAGGGAATGGGCGAATCCTAATGGAGCCTGACCTCTAAGATGGGGAGATCCAGGCCTGCAGAAGAGAATGTCCACATCCACAACTTGGGGTAGAAGCCTCATAGTTCGTAGTTCGATTAGTGTGTCCTTGGTCAGAGGTCCAGCCCTACAGATTAACTTGGTGAAGAAGGCAAGTGTCTAGGAAGGACTTGGCCTTCACCCTTCAGCCACCCTTGAGCTATTCAGGGTGAAGCCTGGGGTGTGGGTACAGAAAACTCTGGCTGATAAAAAAATAATAAAATCAGTAATAAAAAAATTATAAAACCTGTTGCTTATACAACTAGAACTGAGCAACAGTCTTGCTTTTGTTAAAATCCTGGAGCCATTAAAGTCTTGAATAGTATCCTGGACTTCATTGCTGGCTGAAGAAGGGAGCCCCAGGCCCAGCTCCGCTGAGATCGGTCAGTTTGGAAGTCTCTCCAAGCTGCTTGTGCTCCATGAGATCCTGGAGGCTGCTGGGAGCAGGCTGGGCTGGTGGTGTGAGGTGCCTCACACTTGGGAATCAGCCCCCAGGGGGTGGAACAGCTCCTCAGGTGTCTTGTCACTTTGGTTGGATCCCCCCTGCCGGAAGCCGGAAGCAATCTCATCAAAGGTCCGGCCTTTAGTCTCAGGAACTTTGAAGTAGGTGAAGATGAAGAACAGAACTAGGAGCACCGTGAAGATGATGAAGACGTATGGGCCACACAGTTGCTGAAAGACACACAGACAAACTTGAAGTCCTGACCCCACACCCTGGCTGTCATCCTAGGTGAATCACATTACCTCTGAACCTTTGCTCTGGAAAAAGGGAACACCACCTACAGCCCAGGCATGCTGGGAGAAGTAAATGAGGCTCCACCTATACCTAACCTGTAGAGTGGGCTCTCAGGAGCAGGTTCCTGCTGTGGAGCAAAATAAGGGCTAATTCAACGCTACTGAAGGTGAGGGTTATTAGCGCTGTGACCTGAGCACCTGAGCCTCAGTTTCCTCCTCAGCATGATTCCACTGAGGACAGTTGGGGTAGCACTTGGCATGCATGCAGGGCTCCTGCGTGAGGGGTGACAGTGAGTGTGGGGACACTGGGTTCTCACCTCTACATACTGGAAGCACATGCCCACAATGAAATTTGAAGTCCAGTTGGAGAAGCCAGCGACAGCAATAGCAGCTGGGCGCGGACCCTGGCTGAAGAGTTCAGCTACAATGAACCATGGGATCGGGCCAGGGCCAACTTCGAAGAAGGCCACGAAGCCAAAGATGGCCACAATGCTCAGATAGGACATCCAGGGCAACTGGTCCTGTTGAGGACAAGAGAGAGGGGAGGTACGTTAGACTGGGCCGTGATGGAGCCTCAGGAAAGAGAAATGGCAGCAGCAGCCAGGGTGGGTTGAGCAATCGGGGCTGGAAGGCCAGAGACCGGGGCTCATTGCTGGATTTGCTGCCTGACTGAGGTACTTCATGTTGACTTGTTTCCTCATCTGAATAAAACGGCTTTAAGTCCTACAGGCTGGCTGGGAGCTCGAGTGTACCCTCGGAATGGTCATCTGGTGTGCATATGGGAGATGCTAGGAGAAGTCTCGGGGAGCCCTTGGTTCTGGGAGGCAGCTATGAAAGAACATTCCCACAAGGGGCCCACCTTAGAGAAGACCCCTGGCATGTGGTTCTCTTATATAATCATTCTCTTTAAGAAGGCTCTGGAGTAACTTTGGTTTTCACATCTCAAGTTGTCACTTGCTTATCACTGGCTCTGTGCAAGGTCTCTCAGCAGTCACTGGACTTCTATTTCTAGACTTGGTTCAGCTGTAAAATGAGGCGCCGCTGCTCGCCCTGCCAGAGGTTGCACAGGTGAGCATCCCTTCATGTGAAGTGCCGGCACAGGTTATCACAGGAGTCATTAGGCTGGGGGCCAGCAGACGTGAGGTCAGTTCCTGTCTTTGTCCCTTATCTGAAGCATTACAACCTCACTGGTGCTAGGTTTCCTCACCTGGGAAATGGGACTACTGAGCCACACCTGCAATTCCTGAGCACGGAAGTGAGATAAGGCATTTTCCACGCCTCTGGTGGCGAGACAGCACTTCTGTGCTGAAGATGAAGCACAGGTGAAGACTTTGCGAGACATTTACTATTGGGCAGTGATTCCCTGGGGAGAAGGACGTTGGCATCTGGGCCAGAGGTGATGTGTTGAGAAAGTACCAAGCAGGGTGGAGTCAGGATATAAGTGGGATGGAAGGAGTCAGAAGGTCAGGCCAGGCCCAAGCAAGGGAAGGTAGGGGTCAGAACTTGGAAGAGAGCAGCCCCCTCCCACCCCCGCCCTGGACTCTGGGTGTTGCTGGCCAAGCACTTTGGGACTTGAACCCCATGTACTCACCACCCACCCTCTGCACCTTGCCCCAGAGCGTGGCGACTCACCAGCAGCGCCAGGGCGATTGTCATGAGCACGGCACAGCCCGCCATGCCAGCCAGGCCGATGAGGTGCAGCGTCCGCCGGCCAGCTCGCTCCACCACAAACAGCTGTGGGCAGGGAAAGTGTAAGTGTCATCCCGCCTGTGGCCCTCTGACCATCCCCTGCCACCCGGAGGCTCGCCCCAAGAGCTGGGGAAGCCAGAGGGCTGCAGATATGGAAAGGAAGTCAGTGCCGCCGCCTCCCTGGGGTCACAGTGGGAGCGAGGGGGCGAGAGCTGGCCCCACAGCCAGACAGCTGAGCATCCAGGCTGTGACCTTGGATGAGCCACCGCACTTCCGACCATCCATGTCGTCAGCTGTTTGAATAATGAGCCTGACAGGTTGTGAGGATGAATGAGAGGGTGCTGGCGCAGCAGGTGGTACGCCCGGCTCACAGTGGGCGCTGCCCTTCAGTCAACAGGCCCTGAGCTGGACTCACCGACACGACGGTGAAGGCTGTGTTGACCACGCCGGAGCCGATGGTGGCGTACACGGGCTGTGCCACCCCCGCCTTCTCGAAGATGCTCGTAGAGTAATAGAAAACCTATGGATAGAGCAGTGGTTGGGGCTCAGCTGGGCGCTGTGGCCCTTCCTTAGCCTCTGTCCCGGTGGGTGCAGGACACAGTAAGTAATAAATACTGCAGAGGGCGCTGTGTCCGCGCCCTCAGGGGTGTGGGTTCCAGAGGAAAGCTTCGCCCTTGGTCAGGGCTGTGCTTGCTGGGAGTTGGGGAGCTGTTCGCAGCATGCATTTACCACAGGGTTTGTCTGGGGCCAGAGGAAAAGCGGGTGAGGGGCACTCACAGCGTTGATGCCCGACAGCTGCTGGGACAGCTGCAGCACCATGGCGATGAGGATGGGCTGGCGGTAGGCGGGCGCGCGGAACAGCTCCAGGATGGTGACCTTCTTCTCCCGCATCATCTGCCGGCTCTCCTCCTTCATCTCCTGCAGGTCGCGGGTGACGTCTGATGTCCCACGCAGCTTCTTCAACACTGGTGGGGACCGGAGGGTAGGTGGGCATGACTCAGAGCGCACAGAGGTCCGGGGCCGGGGCTAGGGAGGAGGGCGGGCCCTGCCCGTACCACTCTTGGCCCGGTTCTCCTCGTTGCGGTTGATGAGCAGGAAGCGGGGGCTCTCGGGGCAGAGGGGCAGCAGGACGCACTGCAGCAGGGCCGGGACGAAGATGATGCTCAGCAGCAGGGGCCACAGCGCCTGGTTGCCCATGATGGAGTCCAGGCCAAACACCTGGGGGAAGTGGGGCGGGAAAAGCAGCTGAGTGCCCTGCCCTGGCCCCAGCGCTCTGTGGCCTGCACCGGCTTAACATGAGCTGCTGCTTTAGGGGAAGGGCTCCAGTGTTGGAGGCTCAACCCCCCGGAACCTCAGTTTGTGCATCTGTCACATGGGCAAAGTTGGCCCCACCTCACATCATCAGTGGGAGGACACGTGTGAGACCCAGAGCATGAAGGTCTGGAGGAAGGGAAGGGCGGGCACACGCGCACTCAGACGCACGCAGGCCACAGGACACACACGGGAAAGGGAGGCTTTCTGGAGGGCAGTGTCTGTAAAGGCTGGAGGCATGTTAAGGAAACTGTGGGCTTCCCCGGGGCCGGGTCCCTGGGGTGAGAAGGAAGCCAGATCCAGCAGGCTGGGAGGAGAAGGTTCAAGTCAGCTGGACTTGCTCTCCACCTGGGAGAGCTGTACGTGGTGGCGTGTTCTTTGGGACCCGTGCCTAGGACATGTACCTCGAGGCCGTCCTCGGCGGGGCTGTGGAAGGCTGAGGGCAGCACCGGAAAGACCCTTACCTGGGCGATGAGGATGCCAACGACGATGCCAAGCTGGTGCAGGGTGCCCAGGGCTCCTCGGAGGGCCGTGGGGGACACTTCCCCCACGTACATGGGCACAAAGCCCGTGGTCAGGCCACAGTACACGCCGATGATGAAGCGGCCCAGGATCAGCATCTCGAAGGACTTGCCCAGTTTTGAGAAGCCCATGAGCACAGCGGACACGAAGGCCAGCAGGTTTATCATCAGCATCGAGTTCCGCCTGGCAGTGGGGGGCACAGGTCAGGCAGGTCCTGGATCACCCCAGCTCCCCAAAGGATGACGCAGAGGAAACAGGCAGGAACGTCTCCCCCCACCTCCTGCTCCCACCCGGGGTTCCCTGGACAGAGTCAGGACCCCTCTTTTGCTCACCGGCCAAAGCGGTTAACAAAAAGGCCTACGGAGAAGGAGCCAATCATGCCTCCGACAGAGAAGATGGCGACGGAGAGGGACCACAGCGTGGTAAGTGTGGTGGACGAGATGCATTCCCCATAGCGGTGGATCCACGTCTGGTTGTAGAACTCCTCGATCACCTGCGGTGGGGAAGTGGTCAGGTGGGCACACCCAGGGCAGGGCCCGCCATTCTTTCCCCTGCATGTAACTCAGAGGCCCATTTTAGTACAGGATGCTGGAGGGTGCCTGGTGCCCAGTGCCGACACAAATGCAAGCCTTTCAAGAGCCTCAGTCTCCCCAGGTGAAAAACAAGGGCACAGAGCCTCACAATTCCCCGACCTGTGGTTTCTGATATCCGTGGTTTCACACACTCCACAGGACTTTTGGGATGATGGCAAATGACCAAGGGTGGAAGTTCCGACAGAGAAAGAAAGTGCCTCTTCCCACTTGTCCCTTGCTCCTCATGGTGCCAAAGTCCCCAGCTCTTGCTGCCACCAACCCTTCCTCTCCCACTGCTGGGGAAGAAAAGGCAGGTGGACAGATGGTCCTGGGAGGAAGGGAAGACGCACACAGACCTGCCCGCTACACAGAGACTACGCTGCTTTCCGCCCCCAGGCCCAGCTCCTCATGGCCGGCCAGGGAGTGCTACCTTGACAGACCCAAGGCCTCCTCCCCTCTCCCAAGTGTCCAGGGGGAGGTATAGGTGAGGTGAGGACAAGGAAGCAGTTCCAGGAACCAGAGACACCTGTTCTAGCACTGGCTTGCCCAGGAGAGGACCTGGCCAGGTGCCAAGTTATGTGGTAGGCAGGCAGCACTGGTTCTAAGATACTCATTCTGCTGTTGGGCAACACACACACACACACACACACACACACACACACACACACACACACACACACACACACACACAC
>PVIJ01021619.1:0-18107 GCA_004024925.1 Scalopus aquaticus | reverse complement strand
GGTGGGTAGGAAAGAGGGAATGGGGAGGGAGGAGGGAGTGAGGAGGGAGGGAGGAGCAGGGTTGGGGTGGGGAGGGAGGGGTGGAGAGGGAGGAGGGGACTTCCTTATCTGTAATGTTTTCAATTTTTATAGAGATAACATGTGAAGGGATCACATTCAAACCTGAACCTGCCCTGACCTTCCCAGGTCAGATAACCCCACTCAGAATCTGGGGGCCCGGCTTGTCACGCACACCAAGAAGCTATTTCTATCTAGATTTTTCTTCTTGTATCAATAAAGGCAAGATCGCTCAGTCATTTTTCTTACAAAATACCCTTGTCATCCCTTCTTTTAAGGGCCCCTTGAAAAGTCATTTTTGAAAAAAATACAGAGAACTAATGGCCTGGAGGTTGGCGGTAATGATTCTTTGAGGATTTCATTTTCATAGTGTTTACCCGGTGAAATACATCAACTTTGATGCAAAAGACTTTAAATCTCTTCTGTAAATCCAGCCGGAGAGGGGCTGCTTCATGGTGCCCTCCCCAGGCTGTGCACTCAGAATCAAAGGTTTGCTCCTGTTTCCAATCAGACGTAGGGGCACGCTGAGGTTAGAGGAACACCAGCATGTTCCAGAATAAAAGCATGAAGACGCAGTCCTCGGGCAGCACCCCGGGCCCGTCCAGGCTGCTGTTTCCTTGTTCTGGGCCAGAGAAGAAGGTTTTGCTGCTGGTTGTTTTTTTTTTGTTTTTGTTTTCAAATGTCCGTGTTTCTATTTCCCTCTGTGTGGGCCTATCTAAATGTGTGGATGTTACTGGAAAGTGTGTGTACAAAGAGAGAAGGGGGGAGCCTCCCTGCTGCCAATAAACACTGAAACACTCCCCCCAAACAAGCCTATCTACCCCCCACACATGCACACACACACGCACACGCATGCAAGTGCGTACACACACACACACACACACACATGCAAGTGCATACACACACACACACACACACACACACATCATGCGTATCGCCTTTTCGTTCTCCACTCCACTGAATTCTCTCACCCCTGCGCCTCTGGCCTACACCCCAATATTTACCGCCACAGATCATGCCCCAGAAACAAAAACCTGTATTATTTGCTCTCTAGACTACTTGTTGCCGAGACTACCTGGTGTCCACAGCACCAGGGCCCAGAGGCACACACCCTCCTGAACGCTGCTGAGTTCTCCGGGCTGGCAATCACAGGCGCACCAGGCAGGCTGCCAAGCAGCAAAGCCAGCAAGCAGCTTAACAATGACGTATGCACCTCTCCTGAGCTGAGGGACTCCAGATGCCACCTCGGACAGGTCCGCCAGCACAAGGCGGGCTGGGGCCAACACCCGAACACACACCTGGTCCGTCTCGTTTCCCAGAACTCTCCAAACTGCAGAAGTGCATACGGGGACTCACAACAGAAACAGGTGCACAGGAAGCTCAAAAACCCTTGAAGAATAAAAGGCCGTGCCCAGCCCCTGGGGTCACCACTGGCCGGGCAAAGCCTCCCAGAACTCCACGCAGCTACACACACGAGAAGCTACTGCTGGGGAGGGGTGGAAGGAGGCCATAAAAATAGAAGCATTTTGTGCGTGTCACTCTGCAATTTATTATTTTTTCACGTAGAGAAAACGAGGGCCCGCTTCCCCTAGTCCACACCGCTGGAGTGACGTCCGCTCCTGACTCCCAGCAGCGTTCCCGAGCCTGGCTGGACTGCGCCGAGCTCCAGCTGTCCGTGGACGTTTGCTCCCAGTGTTTCCTCACACACAGTCCCCCACAAACCCCAGCACCTTCAGGCACGGCTCAGCCCCACTGAGCCTCGAAAAGATGGAAAAGCACCATGTGCTAGTGGACCCCGGGCAGGTGCCGGGTGCCCTGGGCTGTGTGTTCTCACTCATCAGGGAAGGAGGCCTTTTCCCTGCCCGTGGTGCTGCCTCCGGCCCTCCAGGAACCTCCAGGGACCTCCAGGACGGCCTCCCAGCTGCCTCTCAGGCAGGTGAAGTCCAGCCCCCGCTCTGTCCACATCCTGGCTAAGAGAATGACAAAGGGATGCCAGATGTGGTTGATGTCCCTCTCCAGCACTGCCTGGACACACAAGAATGTGTCTTCAGAGAGGGAGAGGCTAGGAAGGTGGGCTCAGAGCAGAACAGAACTATTCTGTCCCAAATGAAAGAAATGAATCCTACTGTTCTCCGAGCGAGCTGCAGGGGCGGCTCGTCTGACAGCGCCTGCGACACCATCCACGGCGCACCCTGCTGGGCCTGATTAAAGCCTTCTCGCCCCCCACCTGCCACCCATCAGGAGAAGCAAGCAACAGCTTTATTTCAGAATGTCTCTGAAGAGGGGACAGCAGTTTTGCCCTCTCCACACCCAGTCACACTGGGCTTCTCTCTGCTCTGCAATGCTCTAAGCGGCTGCCACCACAGGGCCTTTGCATCACTGCTCCCTGGACCCGGCTAATCCTGCCCCCCTACTCTCCTGCCCACCCCTCCTCAAAAGGCCTTCTCTGGCCACCCTGGCCCATCTACGTCTCCAACCCCACCTCCACCCACTAAACAAAGACCCCATCTGTCTGGACCCCTCCTGTCCCGAGAACCTTCAGACCACTTCACACAGTTTGAAAAGGTTTTACTAAGGCGTTGACTGTTCCCTCCAGGTACCAGCTCCACGGGGCAGATGATTTCTTTCAGTCTGGAGGGCTTTTATTTTTTCACACCTCTCATCCCACAAACTCACAGGCCTCCAGCAGCTCAGGCTCTTCTCCTGGAGTTCGCGCCGTGAGCTTCTCTGGACAGAGCAGGCTGGGCTTCTACGGAACCCAAGTGCCATTCTCTTCTGCTTCCTTTCTTTCTGCTCATTTTCCCTCAGGTTTCAGGAAGTTACCTCTGCTCTCAAAGTGCTTAGTATGCTCGAACATGAAGTCACTTGGCCAGAGTCTGCCAACGTCAGATGCTTCGTGCTGCCATGGTAACATGTGTGGGCATGCCTCTCTGAGCTGCCCAGTCCCTGGATGCCCACGGATCATCTTTCTTGTAGGGTCACCTGGACGTGGTCCAAGGATCAGCTCCCTGTTTTCTGAAAGGCCTGGAGAACACAGACAGGGCCTCTCCTGGCCCTCCATGCTGGTCGTTCTGGCCACTCTCTGGGAGGCGGTGGCCTCGGCCACAGGCGGGCAGCATCTCTATGGGGTTCCTTCACCCCTGCACCTGCAGACCACACCACCCTTGTAAAAGGGCAGAAAGAGGGGCCTCCCTGGTGGCTCAACGAGTTGAGTGTCAGCACTTTGAAGCTATCCGCAGCCTGCAGCATGAGTTCAATCCCCACCCAGGGAGATTCCCACATGGTGCAGCAGACCTCTCCTGCCTCCCCGCTGCTCCCCTCAGCAGTGTACTTCAGTCGATCAACCTGTTTTGCTCCCCACTCTGTTTCTGGTGAATCATCTCACTGCCCCCCTACACCTCTGGCCTACACCCCAGTTGTTGTATGCATAAATAATCTTTAAAAAAATAAAAAATATAGGGCCTCCCTGGTGGCACAGCGGTTAAGTGCTGTGCTGTGGAGCTGTTGGCAGCGGTGACGTGAGTTCAACCCCCGGCCAGGGAGATTCCCACATGGCACGGCAGACCTCTCCTGCCTCGCCCGCTGCTCCCTTCAGCAGTGTACTTCCATAGATCTGCCTGTTCTGCTCCCCACTGTCTCTGGTGAACCTCTCGCCACCTCACGCCTCTGGCCTGTACCCCAGCTTACATGCATAAATAAATAAATCATAAAAGAAATATTTTAAAAAATAATAATAGAACTCACACAACTCAACAAAAACAAAGCCAATAATCCAGTCAAAAAATGGGCAGAAGAGCTAAAAAGGCACTTCTCCAAAGAAAAAAAGCAAATGGCCAACAGGTACATGAAAAAATGTTCAACATCACTACTAATCAAGGAAATGCAAATCAAAACCACAATGAGATACCACCTCACACCTGTGAAGATGGCACACATTGAAAATACAGGCAACAACAAATGCTGGAAAGAATGTGGAGAAAAAGGAACTCTTCTACACTGCTGGTGGGAATGCGAACTGGTCCAACCACTATGGAAAGCTGTATGGCGGTTCCTCATACTGCTAAAAATGGAGCTTCCATACGACCCAGCAATACCACTTCTGGGAATCTACGCAAAGGACACAAAAACACTCATCCAAAAGGATACATGCTCCCGGATGTTCATTGCGGTGCTGTTCACAATTGCAAAGGTATGGAAGCAACCCAGATGTCCAAAAATAGATGACTGGATCAAGAAGATGTGGTCCATATACACAATGGAATATCATTCAGCATTCAAAGAAGATAAACACATGCAATTTGCAGGGACATGGATGGAATTAGAGGGGATCATACTCAGTGAAATAAGCCAGAAAGAAAGAGAAAAATATTGAATGGTTTCACTTGTAACAGGACTATAAGGACACCAAATAGGAGAGAGACACTCAGCGGGTGGGGGAGGAGGGGAGGGTGAGGGCACAAAATGAATAGAAAAGAACACAAGGGACCAAGGAGATGGATCACGGGTGAATTGGTGGTGGGCTACCCAAGGGGAATACAAAAATGTAAAAGATATAAATAACAACAATAAAAATAATAATAATAATAATAAATAAAAGGGAAGGAAGAAGGAAAAGGAGCAAGAGGCAGAACGGAGGGGGTTCTGGCCAGCTGTCACCCCTGGACACACCGCATACACAATGTGTGACTGTGACTGTGTAATACTCCACTGAGGAAAGCAGAAATGCCACCGCAGAAAACAACTCAAACAACAGAGGCACGAACACAAAGGCTCTGTCTTCTCATCACCCCAAGTCCAGCCTGGGTGACACACAATAGCATCCGCTGACCAGGACGGACCGAGGAGCTCACCCGCAGGACGAGGAGCGGCCGGTCACCCCAGCCTGATCCCAGCGGTGCATAAACTGCAGCTTCAGCGTCCGAGTCTCAGGAACTTTGATGTGTCGGCCTCAAAGCCATGCCCCCCCCAACCCAGGTGCTCCGATTCTAGGGACATGGAGGGCCTGCCCCCAAACTTCTGATGCCACAGAATCGCCCACCCATTACTCACCAGGGGGACCCAGTAGGTGTACAGCGCCCCGAGTCTCATCTCCGGAACAAACTGGGAGCAGGCGAGAAGTAAGAAATAGAGGTTGAAAAAGTATTTGAACTGGTTAAACAGCACCTGCAATGGAGAGAGAGAAGGCGGCGTTGGGTGACAGGGCGGCAGGGCGCACCAGAGGTGTGACTGAGGCTGTTCCTACAGTCCACGCAGCTTATATGACCCCCTCACAGAAAGTCACATGACGTGACGTTTAGGGAAATACATACAGGCAGCAAGAACCTGTTGTAAAGGGAAACCAGTGGACACTGAGATGCGTGGAGACTGTAGACACCAAGCGCACACTCGCGGCACGCCAGGCGGGGAGGCCAGGCCAGGCCCCTGGCCGTGTCTGCTCATGTCCAAGCTATTTTGTAGAAGGACAGGGAGGCCACTCAGGGTGTTGTTCCAGAAGGAGTTTTAGGGGGAAATGTTTGGCTTTGAGACTGAATCAAAAAATCAAGGTAAATTATTATCTCCACAGTAGGATCCACACACCATAAACAGGTACAGCGTGGTCCGCCCCGGGCGCCAGGTAGGTGCTGGAGTGCGGCTGCCCCCACGTGCCCTGGAGGGACCGAGATGCAGGTCTCGTACTGGCCACAGGGCAGTGAGCAGAAACGGCGCGTCTCCCGGCCCGGAGCTATGGGGCTCGGTGCTCCCGAGGGTGTAGACGGCATTGCTGTGACGTGGAACAGAGTGCCCGGCCTGCATCAGTTTCCATGACTGAGAAATAAACTTTTCCTGATTTAAGGTATGGAGATTTGGGGGAGGGGGGGGTGGGGGTGGGGGGCCGGAGTTGAAGCAGCTCACAACGAACGAGGTCAAGATCACCCAGAGGAAAACATTCAGACTGGCCTCATGCTCCAGTATAAAGTGTGTGGGCTGCTAGATTACCCCTCAGCAAGTCTAACAAGCATTTCTTCCCTCCCAGCAGCAGAACCAGTAGCTGCTGTGGCCTCTAAAGTGCGCCGGGAGGGGATTTATGTGGGCGCTGCTTCCCCACCCCGTTCCCAGGTGCGCGAGCACAAGTCCAAAGATCTGTACAGGTGAACGCGGGAACCTTAACAGAATAAGACACTCAGCAAAACAAACATTCAAGAACAAAACTGTTACAGAAATCTTCTGTCTGAAAAGTAGGGTTAAAACTTTCCTTTTTAAAATTTCTGTTTCTACCAGCCCCTTCCCTATGCTGACTATGTATTTTGTGATGCTAAGGGGGGAATTTTAAGCACTGCTGATGGGGGGGTGCTTTGGTTATAATTCTAGCCCCTCACGATAGCTTTCATTTTTAAGCTCAATATATGGGCCCAACATGAGGGTATTCTAACTGCTCAGGTGCGATCCTGCAGGCTTGAGACAGAGGCAGCCCCTCCAGGATCTCAGGGCCAAGGAAGGTGAACGGCCAGGCCTGGGGGGCAGGGGAATGACGCAGGGGACCTCGATCTTTGCTGCGTGCATTTGGTGTGGGAAGAGAAAAAGAGTGTGGGTCCTGCCGTTACGTACCCCAGGAAGAAAGGTGAAGAAGTTGTACTTCTGATTGTTGATGACATTTCGAGGGTACCTCTGGTCCCTCTTCTCCGGGTGCCCCAACCAGACCGTCCGGGGCCTGGGCTCCCCTCCACCACAGCATCTCAGCCACTCGCAGCACCTGTTGAGAAGACACGCCCACAACTGTCAGGTCCCCACCCACACCGTGGAGACTGGACCCACACCATCAAGGCCCCGCCCAGGCCCCGCCCAGGCCCCGCCCAGGCCCCGCCCAGGCCCCGCCCGGGGTCTAGCTACTGGACAGAATGTTTTTCTCTGCAGCATCTTCGCAGACTCAGGTCCACAACCGTTGGGATTGAGATGAGGAAACAGAGCTGCGGCTTCTAAGCAGCTGTGCTTCGAATCAAAGATGCTTTGTCCCCAAGCCCAAGCTATTTCAAACTGTAGATTCATTTTTAAAATAATACAAGTCTCAAAAAAAAGGAAAGCCAAAAAATATTTTAAGGCAAATAAATAGCAACAAGCTCCGGTATTAATTTCATACTTTACAAATGAGAGCGGCAAGCCCAGGACAGTAAATTCAGCATCCAAGTTTGCAGGGATGTGAGAAACAGCTGAGTCTGGCCTGGAGCTTGTGCATCTTATTCTAAAACCTAATGTCTCAACCCGCTGCTGAGGTTGCTGGTTATACCAACATCAGGGCAGCGAGCTGGGGAGGGACCTTTCTCCACCCCCTGCTCTCCTTTTTAGCAACACACTGGAGGAGCAAGTCAGAAAGAGGGTGTCTTGGCACCCAGCACAACCTGGACATGGGCCAGTATGCCAGCTAAGCAGGCTGACCCCAGAGCCCCCTACCCTGGCCCAGGAGGGCAGAGCTCATTGAGGCACCCGCTGCCAGGACAGCCAGCAGAGGCCAGGGAACACCTGCAAGTCTGGACTGCTGCGCACAACATCTGCTCTGACAACCCCCTAAAAAGGCCACTTGCCCCCAGGAGAGCCCATAAATAGGGCGCTCCCAGCATGACAAGTGCTGGTACACACTGCGATGGAGACACCCTGTGCTGACTGCCCACCTCGCTGCCCCCCACACAGGCTGGTAGTGACAGCCCCCCCAGCCCCTCTAGACATGGCCAGCTGAAGCAAAACCAACCAGACAGGCGACCGCCACTTACATAACTGCCATCCGCAGAGGTGGCTATCCCCTCCTCCCGCAGACCAGGCAGGCCTGCCAGGGTGCTGGGCCTCGGAGCTGAGCAAAGCCAGTCCCTGAGCATCAGGGATCTAAGAGCAGCAAGCCAGCAAGCTGCCTGCTGAGACGCTCAAAATTTCCATGATGAAACACAATGCTCTTTCTTAAAAATAGCATCCTCATTCCAGTAAACTGGTGCTCGCTCCCTCGCTCGCTGCTCCGGGCGGTGTGTGGCTCCCATAAGGGCAGGTTTCACTTCTAGTAACTCATTCGTGCTGGCCCTGTTCTCAGTTGTCCAAAGGCCAGGGACACGCAGAACCCCGAGGAGTGCAAGGCCAGCCCTGTTCTGGGTGTTCATCACCCACGCAGGCCATTGGTGGACACTCCCCAGCAAGTATTGAATATACAAGGGAGGGAGGGAGGAGCGAAGGAGGGGAGGGAGAGAGGGAGGCACAGAAGGAGAGAGGGAGGCAACAGAGGGAGCGGGGAGAGAGGAGAAATGGAGGGAGGGAAAGAAGAGGGGGAGGGGCAATGGAGGGGGAGGAGGGAGGGGAGAGGGAAGAGCAATGGGGGGAGGAGCAATGGACGGAGGAAGAGAGGTTCCCTCTCACAGAAGCTCTATTTGCGGAAACCTTCCTGATGGTCATGACTGACACCCCCAAGCCGCAGTCACCCCGTAATGTTGGCTCCCATAGCTGCGTTTGTAATCAAGCTGAAGCTTGAACTTCAAAAAACCCCGAACCATCAGGCTGACTGCTGTTACTCATGTTCCGCTGACTGTGCTTCGGCTGGGGGCTCCCACACAGCCCACCCGGCGCGGCTGGTCGTTACCCAGCTGGCAGCGCGCATGCGCGCTCAGTGGCAGGCTGGTCACCGCAGTGCACTCCGTCCTGGGAACAAACCTACCCATTGGGGGGGGGGAGACCATAAAATGGAAGGAACTCTTGGGCAGTCCTGATAGAACCGGAGTGATCAGGCTGTGCTAAATGGCCGGATCTGCAGGACACGAGGCACACAAGCCCTGCAGGGGCTGCCGGGGAGTCCAGGGGCTCCCCTCTGCCAGACAGCGAGAGTGACAGGTGCAGACAGGCAGGCAGGCACACCGGTCGCTGACAGCGGTCCCGCTGGGCAGGACAGCGGCACGTTCCTATGCATTCTTTTTTTTATATATATTTTTTATTTATACATACAAGCTGGGGTACAGGCCAGAGCTGTGGGGCAGCGAGAGGGTTCACCAGAGACAGAGCGGGGAGCAGAACAGGCAGATCAGAAATACACTGCTGAGGGGAGCAGCGGGCGAGGCAGGAGAGGTCTGCCGCGCCATGTGGGAATCTCCCCGGCCGGGCGTCGAACTCACGTCGCCGCTGCCGCTGCCGACAGCTCCACAGCGCAGCGCTTAACCGCTCCTATGCATTCTTTATGTACATTACCTCTACTGTTCTGCGTCTAAGCGGCTTTTTTTCTTCAGCTGCATTTACAACAGGAGGGAGGGAGCAGCTGGGGAGGCGTGGTGCCTGGGTATTTGGTGGTGGGTGTGCTGTGAAGTACACAGGTGCTGAGGTGAGAAACTGCTCCCCCAACCTATACAGTGCTGTAAACTGTTGTCACCTCAAAAGGGGAGGGGGACATAAAGAAAATGAAACTGGGGCCTCCCCGGTGGCAGTGGCGCAGCGGTTGAGCGCTGCGCTGTGGAGCTGCTGGCAGCAGCAACGCGGGTTCAACGCCTGGCCGGGGAGAAACCCACATGGCGCGGCAGACCTCTCCTGCCTCGCCCGCTGCTCCCCTCAGCAGTGTGCTTCTGATCTGCCTGTTCTGCTCCCCGCTCTGTCTCTGGTGAACCCTCTTGCAGACCCACGCCTCTGGCCTGTACCCCAGCTTGTATGTAAAAATAAAAAAAATTAAAAAAAAGAAAATGAAATCATTAAGTCGATAAATAGCCGTAACAGTAAACGCCTTGCAGTGCCCATGTGGCATCCCAGAGTCTACAGTGGCCGAGCAGGGCACCGGGTCCCTGCTTCCCCTTGTCCTCATAAGCTCGTTGCGGAACAGGGCGTGTCTTTGGCTGGGGGTAAAATGAGGACTCTGCCACAATGCTGAGTGCGCCCAGCCCGAAGCCTATCTCAGTTATTGCACCCGACAGGCGCTTCACTGCCTAATGTCCTGCCCGCACTGGGTATAACCTGCACACTTGCAGCCCACAATGAATTTGATTTGAGGGTCAACAGTGCCCACTGAACACATAATGATAACCACCGGACAGAGCCTCTCTGGTGGCCCAGGGGCTGAGTCTCAGCACTATCACCACTACAGCCTGAGTTCCATCCTCAGCCAGGGAGCTTCCCGCAGGGCGCAGCAGACCTCTCCTGTCTCTCCCTGCTCCTCCCCTCAGCAGTGTATTTTAGTCGATCCACCTGGTCTGCTCCCCACTCTGTCTCTGGGGAATCCTCTCACCGCCCTCCCCCCAACCTCTGGCCTGCACCTCAGCTCTTCTATGCAAAAATAAATAAAATCTTTAAAAAATAAATAACCACCAGTCAGTCATGGATGCGCTCTTGGGCTGGCGTCCTGCACACACAGAGGGGCCTGGCACCAGCCACGGTCACCACCAGACAGGTCAGGGCCGCCTCCCCTGGAATTTATACTCCAGTCTGGAGGGAGGCTGGAATATAAACAACTACCCCAAATAAAATAAGGTTGGGCAACAGGCAGGGGAGAGGGAGGGGGACACTCTGGGGGGGCAGGGCACTAGTCAGGGAGGCTGGAGTGGAAGCCGGTGAGAGCTGAGGCAGAAGAGCCACCCAAACACGCAAGGAGCTGCGATTCAGGCAGACTGGACCCGAGGGGCAAAGACCCAGGGCCAGAAAGCAGCCTGGGCAGGCTGCACAGAGAGCAGGCTGGCAGTGGGCAGACTGCCGGCAGGGAAAGAGGGAGGGAGAAAAGGTCACAGGAGAAGGGACAGGCGGGTGACCAGACTGCTCTGCTTCAGTCCGAGCTCCTCCCCCCGCCCCTCCCCTCCACTAGAGCGTGGCAGGATTTGATGTACATTTTTTAAGGGCCTCTGGGCAAAGAAGTCACTTCTGTGGGAAAAAGCAGAAGCAGGTAATGGGCGTGAGGCTACCATGTAGGTGATGCTTGCGTGTCTCCATGAAATACTCGAAAACCTGCTGCTTTAAATAGAATTACTGACGGTGCGAATGATATCTTAATCAAGCTGTATATTAACCTCCCCCCCACCAAGAAGAAACTGAGGGACCCTTTAGGAGGATGTTGCCATCACCCAGCAAAAAGAGCAGTGCCAGGGAAGGTGAGGAGGTGGCACAGATTCTCAAAATGGCATGGATATCGAAGTGCCCTCTCATTTAAAAAGGAGGAAGCAAAAAGAAATGCCTTGTTTCACTGAATACTCCCAGCAAGCCGACATGGTATGTACTAACATCCTCCACGTTCTTTCAGATGGGTAAACGGGGCTCCAGAAAGGACCCCTTGACCTGCCCGAGACCTGCTACCACGGCCGCTGCATCCAGGGGTGGAAGTGGCTTTAAATGCAGGCATGGGGGTCCAGACCCTAAGCTAAGAGCCTTAAGCCGCCTGCACCACCTTAACACCTAGCAGCACAGTTCTTCCCCGTAAGACTGGAAAGTACTTTAGGGACCATCAAGAGCAACTGCGCTCCCTGGGGGCGCGTCTGTGAGCCCCTGCCCATTCTTCTTCACCAGGAACTGGCTTGCCCCTCACCTCAGTCACCCCTCAATCCCTGGGGTCATAGACAGAGCTCCTTGATGCTCACTCAGGTGAGCACAGTACAGAGTTCTCAGAAGAGGCCCTGGGGGGTGGCGGGAAGCAGCTCTTAGGGGGTCCAGGCTGCGAGGGGAATCAGGTGCCCTGCCCAGCCACACCCCCAGCACACACCAGCCGCACCACGGCCAGCGGCCACCTTCCCTGGGTCTGCTCAGTCTGGACATCGAGGGCCCCACACCGCCTCCTTACCAGCACCCCGATACCTCGCCCCCAGGTTTGGCTCCTGAGGTCCTCCTGCTACGGCAGCCCTCACTGTGTTTCCTGTTGGTTCCAGTGCCCTCACAGCCACCAGCACCCACCTGCACGCCGGGCGCCTGAGCGCTGCCTGCCCAACGCCGAAGCCCCAGCCCTGCTGTCCATCGACCTGAACTAAACCGTGTCTGTCCAGGTGTGCACCCAGCCCGGGGGAGGGGGCCTCGCCCAAGTGTCTCCTTCCTCGAGGCAGCAGACCGTAAGCCGCGTGGTTTCTTCTATGCCATAGTTACTCTCATCGTAACTTAATAAGCCCCTCCCCCTCGATCCGTTCACCTGGGTGAGCTGAGGGCACAGGTGGGATGAGCCAGGTTGGCCAGGTTGGCCAAGCAGAACTCTGAACACAGTGAGGGGCACAAGAAAGCTGGGACTAGAAGACCCCCAGCTGGGACTGTTGCTAGCAATACTAACCCTGGGGTGAGCAGTCTGGGGCTGCAGATGGCCCCCTATTTCCCACTTAGGGACGTGGAGTCTAGGAGGGCTGCAGAGATGACAAGAGATTCCTGACAACCTTGTGGTTCTCTCTGCTTCCTGGCTCTTCAGTCCGAGGAATCAATAAATCGGTCTCGTTTCACTTCACGCAGCTCCAGCCAGTCTCGCCGGTGTCTGTTAACCCCGGTCTCCCGCGCGACTCAGGTCTGCCGCGGGGCTGATGCTTCCTATTGCCTTTTTTTTTTAAGATTTATTTATTTATGCATACAAGAACAGGTTGGGCAGGCAGCGCTCAGGCGCCCGGGGTGCAGGTGGGTGCTTCTGGCGTGTAGGCCAGAAGTGAGGGGAGTGGGAGGATTCACCAGAGACAGAGCGGGGAATGGAACAGGCGGATCGACTGAAATTCACTGCTGAGGGGAGCAGCGGGGAGACAGGAGAGGTCTGCTGCGCCATGTGGGAAGCTCCCTGGCCGGGGATCGAACTGATGCTGCAGTGGCTGCAGACAGCTTCATAGGCTGAGACTTAACCCACTGCGCCACCAGGGAGGCCCGCTTCCTATTGATTTTGTGTGTCTAATTGTAAGCCTGCAGAGCACCGTCACCTATTGAAGTCTGCGCTTTATCCCTCTGACCTCTCCACGTTTCTTGGTGCTGTGTCACCCAACATGGGCAGGTTCATCTAAACTGAAATAAAGCCAGAGTTCAGGTCTTCGTTCTAACAGCCACACTCTGAGCCATTGGCCAGGGACCACAGACTGAACTGTGCAGGTGCAGAAAGTTTCATGCACGGCGCTGCTTTAGGGCTTCCCTTTTGAGATGTCTCCTTCCCCCTGGCTCTTGGACTGATGTCAGTGCCAAAGGGCACACCCACAAACGCTAGTCACAGGGAGGGAAACTCACCCAAGCGTCCACCTGATTTCAGCCGTTTTCAACCCACCTGGGGCATTTCCCCAGTAGTCACTGCGGCTTTGGCTACATTTGCATTCCTTGAGTCAGTGATTCTCAACTGCAGTAAATTCTGTCACCGCACCCCTCCATGGGGGAAGGTGCTATCAGCATCGAGTATGTGGATATCAGAAATGCCAGTAAACACCCTCCTATGCACAAGACAGACCAATAGACCCCACAGGACAGGAAGGTAGTGTTGAGAATGCCTGTCCTAGGTTTTATTTATATAAATTGATTGCAAAGGAAACTCATAACACCATCTTTAACAAAAAGCCAGCACCCCTTGCTCTAAGCAGAAAGTAAATATCATAATTAGGGCCTCCCTGGTGGTGCAAGGGGTTAAGTCGCAGCACCATGAAGCTATAGGCAGCCACTGCAGCGCGGGGAGCTTCCCACGTGGCACAGCAGACTCTCCTGTCTCCCCGCTGCTCCCCTCAGCAGTGTACTTCAGTGGATCCACCTGTTCTGTCCCCACTCTGTCTCTGGTGAGACACCACCCCACACCCCTGACCTGCACCCCAGCTCTTGTGTGCATAAATAAATCAATCTTTAAAAAAAAACATAACGAAAAGTGAGCAACACCACCGACTTCCGACGGAGGCGAGCCCTGTGCTGTGCACCCACCGTGGGGGCGGTTACCCCCTTTGTCACCACAGAACAGGAGCAAGGCTCTGCTGGTCAAAGAGGGCCCCAACAGGCTGGAGCCCCAGGAGGAAGGCTGAAGAGGAAGTGTCTCCCATGAGTCTCCATGATCCAGTTCCTGTCTGTGAGGCTGACCGCTGCGGCCCCCGCCTGCCCACGCGGTGGGAATGACTGTCCCACCCCAGAAACCTCGTGGCAACTGCGCAAGTTCCCCGCCCTGTGTCCAAACAGACAAGGTAGCAGCCAGGCGACCCTGGACTTGGCCTGTGACTCTACCCTGGCGGCTGCCACACACCCCTCCGGTGGACTCTGTCCCTGCAGGTCCGAGAGCAGCTGTCACCCAAGCTGTGACAGGGCAGCTGTCCCCGCCGGCTCAGCGCTCTGCTGCTGTGAGGTCACACCAGGCCGAGCTGTCTGTCACTTGGCACAACGAAGTAACTCCCACCCCCATTCCAGACAGGCTGGGATATGGGCTGCAAGAGAGAATCCCGAAGCGCAGCCTGGAAAGCAGAGTGGCAGGAGGCAACAGGGTCCCGGGGGCCAGAAGACCTGGGCGCACCTCCCAGCCCCCACACCTGTGCATTCAGCTTCCTCATCTTCTGGGACCCCCACTTTGCCCATCTGTGAAATGACAATAATAATGACCGAACGATGAGGAGGGCGCACATCACCGGCATTCAATTACCAGCAGACATTATTTCTCTTACTTTGCAAGATTAAAGAAAAGAGAGGCAACTTGCAATGGCCTCACCTGTTTAAGCAACAGCTGTTCTACTGGGGTGCGGGGCCAGCTAGCTGCTGCCAGCTTCGCTCGTGTATTCAAAGGGAAAACCAAAGTGGATTTTCTTATGACTTGACTCTAAAACAAACCAAAGGATTTCAACACCCAGAGCCTGCTGACCAGATTTGGGGGGAAAAGGGGGAGGGGTCCTACAATTTGGCTGAAAGGCAAAGGAAAAGCAAATATTCTGGGGGAAGCCAAGGGAACAATGTTTCTAGAAAAAGTAACTACTGTAGCCAGGCGCTGGCCTCACTCTGCTGAGCTGGGTGCGGGCAATCAGCGATCATTAGGTAAATATTTGCTGACTTCCCTGCATGAACACTGGCTGCTCTGAAGCCAGCGCCAGAGAGGTAGCAGTCTCAGTGTGCTCGCTGGCATCCAGGAAGAGTAAAGAAAACTGAAAGCCTTAAGGAGGGAGGCGGGCGCCCCCAGGGAAACTTTGCGGTTAATGTCTGGGGGTCACAGATGCAGGAGCGTGGAGAGAGGTCCTGCTGGCAACGGATGGAGACCAAGGGCCCTGCTAACCATCCCCCAGTGCACAGGACTAGTCCACCCCAAATGTCAATAGTCCAGGTTTGAGAACCTGCCCGACCCTGCCACAAAGAGGAAGTGCTCTGCGCCTGGTCGGCAGAAGGCAGCCGCCCCCAGCCCAGGTACCAGGCAGCTCCTCGGATTCGCAGCTGAGGTTTCATGTCCTAAAGGTCACCCATTTCAGCTGCTGTGGGTGTCCAGTGGCTCCCGCCTTGGACAGCAGGTCTAGAAGAAAAGAACCCAAATTGGCATGCGCAGATGCCGGGCAGGAGGGGTGCTGGGAGGGTGCAGGGAAGCCCACCCACAGATCATTTACAGTACAGCGAGGGGTTCCTCAGTAGCCTTCGGCCCTTCTGTCCTGGACGCCACCCACTAGCCAACGAGCAGCCCAGTGTGTGGTAGACAGAAAAGCACCTGTGATTTTACTTGCTTTTTAAATACTGCCCCCAGCCTCATGGGCGTGCAACGAGCAAAAGGTAACATTTAAATGGCAGGTGGAAGAGCCTCCCTGGTGGCGCAACAGGGTCAGTCTCAGCACTATGAAGCTATGAAGCTATCAGCTCCCCAGCTCCCTCAGCAGACCTCTCCTGCCTCGCCCGCGGCTCCCCTCAGCAGTGTATTTGAGTCAATCTGCTTGTTCTGCTCCCCACTCTGTCTCTGGTAAATCCTCTCACCCCCCGCAACTCTGGCATACACCCCAGATCTTGTACACATAAATAAGTACATCTTTAAAAATAAATAAGTAAATGGAGATGGAGCAGGCAGTCGCCCATATCCTGACCCTGGAAGGGGATGTTATTCTGGCTCTAAAGCCAGAGCCCTTCCAGAGCCACCAGGCAACACGTGGTCAGTCCCTGATACCCACGCCTTCCAGTGAGCCCTGCACCCAGGGACGACAGTCTGCGATGTCTTCAGAATGCAGGAGGAAGTTCATGCATCTAGACGGACTCTCTGGACTAAGTTCTAATTATAACTGTAAAAACAGACTGAAATAATGTCACTCAGTAACCACGCCATACAATTATAGATCAAAGGCAACCCACCTACGTGTTAACAGAAGGCGGGGCTTTAAATAATTCCAGCCCCTGTGTCTTTCACCTTTTCAGTACAGGACCTACCAGTGCCCTACAGCAGGAATGTTCAGTCTCATCATGGGAAAAATAACTCACTGGTGCTAACAAGTGTTGGCATCATGCCAACCCCACAGACAATGCACTTGAACTACCCGGGAGGACTGGACAGGCCCAGAGAAGCCCACAGAAGAACAAACCCCTTCCTAGAGCATCTTCTGTGTGCATGAGCCACGCAGGCAGAGGTCTGTCTCTCGTAGATTGCTGCGTCGCTGCTGCATCACAACATTTAACAGGGTGCAGGGCAGAGAAGGGGGCTCAGCAAGGACTTAAGGAGAGACGCATGAACGTTGCTCCTCTGGGACATCCAAGAACCCGGGCTAAGGCTTGGCTTCTCTTGGAGTCTTGAGCATAACTGGTACGTGGGGGACTCCTCGGGTCCGAGGACCCGTGCCTCCCTCCACTTTCCCTGTGTGTGTCTTTGGGGTGACTGCTTTAGAGGAGGGCCAGCATTCAGAACGCGTTATAATGTGAAAACAGTAGCAGTCAGCTTGTAAAAATGAAGGGCACTGGTGAAGAAAATCAGCCATGTCTACCCAAGGACCTATTATGTTGCCATTTCAAGGAGCATTTACAAAGTACAGAAAAAGTCCTAGATGAAAATGCCAAGGGAGGAAAAGTGGGAATTAAACACACATGCGCTACAGGGTTACAATTCACAAAACAGTGCACACACGGAGTCAGGACAGGAAAAAAACAGGATGCTCAGACCTTCTGCTGGCCAGGCCGCCTCTGGGGGGGAGTTAACACCAGTGTTAATTCATCCCTTTTCTCTGACCTCCGGTGTTCTTTACAGACATGCGCTAGTTTTACAATTAGAGGAAAGTAAGTGTTATGCCGTTTCACTGCTTCCCCGGTAACACAAACCAGGGGTGCTCGTGGAGAGGAGGCGTGCCGCTGTGCTGAGCATGTGCACTGAGCTGCCGCCACTGGGCTGGCCGCGGTTCTAAAGCTCCCGGACGCCTCCGGCAAGCCCGTCCCACCAGCTCAGCTTCTGGGGGGCACTATTCTCCTCCCGCAAGGCTGCCGCGATGAAAGGAGACCAAGGATACCAAGCCCTGGTGAGGTCGTGGAGCCACCGGAACTCCACCTGCAGGGGAAGTACACTTTATACAAACACACTGAAAAATTATCCATTTCCACAAAGCTCCACCTACACCAGGGCCTAGCAAAGCCACGCAATACGTGTGCTGAACGACGTCAGGATGTCACGGCAGCCGTCCTCACGAGAGCACAAACTGCAAACAGCCCCGGCATCCCAAACATTCCCCAGCAGCTACACACGGCAGCAGGAACCAAGCGACCGTGCCCCGCACGCAGTCCGGTCCAATCTTGTAAGCAGAACATGGACCAGGAAGGGCCGGGCGGCAGGGGTGCGCACCCCACAACCGCATTTACGCAAAGTGCAAATGCCCGCAAACCAGAACTCAGCTGTCGGACGTGAGAGTATGGGGCCTGCACGGGGAGTGCCGGTGCTTCTGAGTACCCAGCCTGTTTCTTTATCTGCTGCTGGTTACGTGTTTATTCACGAAAAGTTATCAGGCTGTGACTTAGGGTCTGCGCGCTCTCCTGAGTGTGAACACCAGGCATGTGCGTATCTGCATATTTTAACCATCAGTGTATTTTGGAAAAAACCCTGCATGGTGAGACGGTGGTCTAGTCTGTTTACTACCTGGCCCTGATTGGCCTGGACACGACTGTGTGGTTCCTGCATGAGCACCTGTCCATCTGGGGCGTGGGAAGCGGAGGAGAGGACCGGAGGTGGGGGGGGGGGGGGG
>PVIJ01021618.1:0-18116 GCA_004024925.1 Scalopus aquaticus | reverse complement strand
CGGGGGGGGGGGGGGGGGGGGGGGGTGGGGGCGGGGTGCAGCCAGAAGCTCAGCCCTGGGGTTTGGGGGAGGACAGTGTCTGGGGCCCTGTGTGTGATAGGCTGGGATGACGTGGGGAACAGCCACCACGCCTATTGTTTTACCCATTTTAGTACCTGTGGGGAAGTGTCCTTAACTGGGTCTGATTCAGAACTGAAGCACGAAGGAACCAAACTCAGTCTGTTCTGGACACTGGCGCTTGCCCCGGGTAGGACTCGCCCCTCCTGGGGCGTCCCCTTCAGGTGCAGACCCGCCCACGGGAAGATCCGGCTTCTGCTGATGACCACAGCATCTACCCGGAAAGCTTCAAGGAACATGTCACTTTTTTTTTCTTCTTCTTCTTTTTATTTATTTTATTTTGACACGTCATTATTCACTTTTGTACAATATCTTTTCTCCCCTCAGGAGAATTCTGCCTTCTTCATCATACTCTCATTTGTCTCTTCCTCTCTAACCCTATAAATATTGACTTCCCTGAGTTAGGCACTTCATCTATTCTTTTTTTTTTTAATATATGTTTTTGTTATTTATGTCTTTTACATTTTGTATTCCCCTTGGGTAACCCACCACCAATTCACCCGTGATCCATCTCCATGGTCCCTTGTGTTCTTTTCTATTCCATTTTGTGCCCTTATCTTCCCCTCCCCCACCCCCGCTGAGTGTCTCTCTCCTATTTGGTTTCCTTATAGTCCTGTTATAAGTGAAACCATTCGATATTTTTCTCTTTATTTCTGGCTTATTTCACTGAGTATGATCCCCTCTAATTCCATCCATGTCGCTGCAAATTGCATGTGTTTATCTTCTTTGAATGCCAAATAGTATTCCATTGTGTATATGTACCACATCTTCTGGATCCAATCATCTATTTTTGGACATCTGGGTTGCTTCCATACCTTTGCTAGTGTGAACAGTGCCGCAATGAACATACGGGTGCATGTATCCTTTTGGATTAGTGTTTTTGTGTCCTTTGGGTAAATTCCCAAAAGTGGGATTGCTGGGTCGTATGGAAGCTCCATGTTTAGCAGTCTGAGGAATCGCCATACAGCTTTCCATAGTGGTTGGACCAGTTCGCATTCCCACCAGCAGTGTAGAAGAGTAAGGAACACGTCACTTAAAGCAGAGAACATTCACTGATGCTTCATTGTGAAATAAAAGGTTCCCCGCCCCCCAGGCACCCCCTGAGGGCCTAGGACAGGGCCATCTCCCAGGGGCTGTGAGGACTGGGAGCCCCAGATGTGCCCTCCAGCTGCGTGGAAGTGGGGGAGCTTCCCTGCGAGGAACATACAGCTTCCTCCTCTCATTCAGTTACCAGGAGGGAAAGGGACACAAATCATCACTATTCAGACCTGCTCTTCCCACAAGTGTGTTTCATCCCCTATTTGCACAGGGTCTTGTCGAATCACACTATATATAAAAAAGAAAATGCTTCCTATGAGAGTTTAAAGTTCAATTTAAAAATATCCTGTTTACCTTCACATTTGACTCTCTCTACAGACACCTCTGGGCTTAATGGGAAGGTCAAACACCCAAGCAAACAACCCCAAGTAAAGAGGAGTCATAAAAACCAAGTAAAAATGGTGTTTACTGTCAAATTGCTATATTCCTTCATTAAAAAAAAAAATTATTATTTGTCAGAGAAAACTGTTAGAGGCCAATGTGTCACTGTTCTCATTCTAGAGATGAGGGAATTTGTCCAAAGTAAAATAACGTGACCAAATGCAATGGCCCTTAGGATGCAGGAGGGGCCGAGCTGGTCTGTGGGGCTCTAATCCGGCTTCTCTCTCTGCCCCGATGCATTTAATGGACATTCCCACCTTCCAGATCAGAAGGTTCCCTCTGGCCTTTCAGACGGGGTGGCCCCGTGACATGGGTGGCAGAGACGAGCTCCCCAGGACACAGGTGCAGGGGGGAGCCCCCTCCTCTCTGGCCTTGCGGCCTCGAGTCTCCCAGCTGGGCGTCCTTCTGTGTCCTGGGCACAGAGCTGGACCCTCCAGGGCTGGCCAGGCCCCAGGGCTGGCCAGGCCCCAGGCCAGGGCCTGTACTTGAGTTGCCCACATCAGGCGCCTCCTGTGACTCTGGTCCAGGGTCTGTGTCCTTCTCTTGGTCCTGGGATGCTGCCCCCCGCCCCCGACCCAGGACAGGAAATGCTGCCCCAGGGACCCGCACAACGAGGGACCTCAGAGACACAAGATCACCCCTCAGGGCCGCTGCGTGGTGTGTGGGGCCAAGGCTCAACCTGATTCAGAACACGAGATCACGGCCGCGGATCGGAGCTGACCCAGGTCCTATAGGTCGGGGTTCCCTGCCCCAGAGCCCCCGTGGGCCCCCTGTGCTCACCACTCAGCTGCGGCAGTCATTCTGCAAGAGTGAAAAGAGAACATTTTCCCCCCATTCTCCCTGGAGTTGCCCCGCCCCGAGCCCCTCCCTCGCCTGTGGCCCTGGGGGTGGGGCGCCCTGTGAGCTCTGAGAACCCTCTCACCCCCGGGAGGGCGTGCCCCCCACAGGTTGGCCTGGGCCAGGGGGACTGTGACAGCTCAGACGCTCCCTGCTCCCCACTCCCCTCTCAGCACCCACAGCCCCGCACCCTTGGGTCTGCCCCTGCCATGCGCATCCCCCTCCTGTGCTGGGGGCTCTGGGGGCTCCTGCAGGCAGGTGAGTCCTGGGCAGGACCCTTTCCTGGGGCACGTTCAGGGGCTCAGGGCTCAGCCTTTCCGTGGTGTCTGCGGCTCCGTCAGCTTCTTCTTGCCCACAGGTGCGGAGAAGGCTGGGGTCACTCAGAAGCCCAGATTCCTGGTCCTGAAGAGAGGAGAGAGTCAGAACCTGAGTTGTGTCCAGCATATGAACCACGACTACATGTACTGGTATCGGCAGGACCCGGGGCTCGGGCTGCGGCTGATCCACTACTCTGCATATGTTAATTCTGAAGAAAAAGGAGACAACCACTATGGGTACAGCGTCTCCAGACGAGACACAGCCAACTTCTTCCTCAGGATTGCCTCTGCCACCCCCAACCAGACATCTGTGTACTTCTGTGCCAGCAGTGACGCACAGCGCTGCAGGCCCAGCTCCTCTCTGCACAAGAAGGAGGGGCCTGCACCCCAGGACTCAGCAGAGCCCTTGGCAGGCGGTCAGCTCAGGAACCCTGGAGCGCTGTGACCAGTGCCTTGGTCTAAAAGTAAATAGGAAGTAAGAATGTCCATTGTGAGGTCTGTCTGTCTATCTCTATATCAAGCTAGCTAGCTAGCTATCTGCATAATTTTGAAGAACAGAAAATCCTTACTGCATGCACCTTATGGACTCTGGTTTATAGAGGGAGTGTAATTAAAGAAAACAGATGATCAGAATTCTATCCGGGTACAGTGTTGCCCTGAAAGCATTTTGTGATACTCACAGACTCACAAGCTGCAGTTAGCTCAGAGGCCCTGGGGCAGCGGCCATCCCGGGCTCACACGTTGGGAATTTCATGCTGTTCTGCAGGAACTGTGGACTCTGAATTGCACGCTCACTCCAGCCCCTCAGGAATCCCACAGATTAACACAGACATATGTTTCCCCAAGTGAAAGTACTAGCCTCAAACCCAGTGAGAGACAGTGGATGGAAACAATAAACATTTGAAATGGGAGCCTTTTGGCATTAGGAGATACGAAAGCTTGAAAAGCTGCATTTGAGTAACTGCAAGAGGGATTGACACAAGCAAGAAAAGGAGGCTGTCAAGAAACCACAGGTGACTTTTAAAAAGCATGAGATAGGATATCTAGAAATGATTTACGCAGGAAAAAATGGATAAGTTAAGTCAGAGATTAGATGCTCTTAAAGAGATATTAGAGACATATGAGACAGATTTGAAGAAAATAACTAAATATCGCACAGCAAATAAATGTGAAATATGAAAGAGAAGTGAATGGATTGGGAAGAAAAAAAAATGGTTTTTTTCGTCTGTTAGGACACTCATAATATTTGACCAGGACTTCCTTTTTTCTTATCTATAATTGAAATTTCAGAAGGAAAAAACAGGGAGATGACATAGGCTGAAAATTTTCTCAGAAGTGATTAAAGACATAAATCCACGATTATTTCATGGTGAAAATGCTGAACATGAATAACAAAGGGGAAGTATTTAAAGCAGCCAGAAAAGACAAAATCTTCCAAAGGAATAAGCAGACTGAGAGCCACAGAGAAAAGCTAAGAAAGGGAGCTGGAAATAGCACTTAACTCAGAACTACAGTCCTCATTCGCTTAAGAACGAGACTGATGAAAAATCCCATAAAGATAACCTTCCTTGACGAGAATGCAGTAAAGACTGAGAGAAAAACCAAAGGACAGATTCATTAAAACGTCACATTTATAAAAGCAAAACAACTGCAAATAGATCCTGAATTTTATCAGAAATATTAACAATATTTTAAAGATATTTGGAAATAAGAGACACGGCTAACCTTGCACATGAAGAGACAAGGAGCCGTTTTAATGCAAGGACCCACGGGGTGCACACCGCTTGCTCTGGACCGTGGGGACACAGCAGGAGATCAGAGGGCACAGAGGGGGCAGCACGGACCTGCATGGAAATAGGAGCTTCCCACCCAGAATACGGAATATGCCGGTGCGGTCAAGGGGCTTGGAGTGCGAGAGGGGGGTCCTCAGGAACGGGGAGTGCCCCAGGACCCCACCCCACCTCAGGCCCGAGAGAGCCAGGACACCTAGGACTACGATTCCCAGAGTGCCATCATCACCGAAGAAAGGAGACTGAGCACTGAGGGAGGAGTTAAGGGGGGGTTTGGGGACCTAAAAACCAGACCTGGGGGGTTGGAGAGCCCCTAATTGTCCGTGGTGTGGATTGGCCAGAGTTTCTCCTGAGTAGGCATGAAGAGTCCTCCTCAGCGAAACTGGTAGGACGCTTTCACCAATTTCTTTATCTTTTCTTTTCCCTTTTTGTAAATAAATCTTTTTATTAATTTTATTGTGTGTGCCTGCATTTGAGTTTTTAAGTCTCCTTTAAGCGCATGGGTGAGAACCCAGACAGGCACCCCACGGGGTTACCCTGCAACAGGAGGAGGAGTCTCAGATATGGGGGTCACTGACCTCGAGCGGCGGGGGGAGGAGGGCTGTGCAGGTCCCAGGGACACGCAGAGGGTCTGGCTCGGGAGGCAGAAGTGGACTCGCCTTTGGCATCTGGTCCCAGAGGTGCTTGGACACAGGCTCAGCATGGACGCCCCCAGACCGAGGGGAGGCTGGTGAGTGAGAAGGCGACTGAGAGACCCCGGGGAGGCGGCCAGACAGCGCTGCAGGGGACCGAGGGCACACAAATGATTACCTTAAAAAAGAAAACAGAGGGCCTCCCTGGTGGCGCAGCGGTTGAGCGCTGCGCTGTGGAGCTGTCGGCAGTGGCAATGCGAGTTCGATGCCCGGCCGGGGAGAATCCCACATGGCGCGACAGACCTCTCCTGCCTCGCCCGCTGCACCCCTCAGCAGTGTATTTCCCTTGATCTGCCTGTTCTGATACCCGCTCTGTCTCTGGTGAACCCTCTCGCCGCCCCACACCTCTGGCCTGTACCCCAGCTTGTATGTATAAATAAATAAATCTTTTAAAAAAAAGAAAAGAAAACAGAGCTTAAAAAACTGTCACCCAGTGACATAAGCCAGTGTCCCCGAGGGGTGGGGAGTACCAGAGGCAGTGACGTCACATAGGGCCTGCCCCCCCAACCCCCGCCCCCGGCCAGGGCGCCCCTCCCCGCGCTCAGGCTCCCAGGCTCCCGGCAGCTCCGCTCCTGCCTCCCGCCATGGACACCAGGCTCCTCTGCTGGGCGACCCTCTGTCTGCTGGGGGCAGGTGAGTCCTCAGGACACCAAGCAGCTCCCATGTGTGTGTGTGAGTGCGTGTGTGTGTGCGTGTGTGTGGTGATCACAAATGTTTTGCCCTTTCTGTTCCCAGATCCTGTCTCCACAGACAACACAGCTGCTCAAGTGTCCCAGACCCCCCGGTACCGGGTCGCAGAGAGAGGGCAGGAGGTAGCTCTCACGTGTGACCCAATCCCTGGGCATGCTGCCCTGTATTGGTACCAACAGAGGCTGGGGCAGGGCCCAGGATTTTTGATTTACTTCCAAAGAAAGGACATACCAGACGCATCAGGCCTGCCTAACGATCGGTTCTCTGCGGAGAGGCCAGAGGGCAAGTCCTCCACCCTGAAGATCAAGTCCGCGGTGCCGGGGGACTCAGCCGTGTACCTGTGCGCCAGCAGCAAAGCCACAGCGCGGCACCGCCACCGCCTTCCTGCTCACAAACCTCAGCCCTCCTTCTCCTGCAGCCCCTGGAGGCTCCACAAGGCCCCTCGTGCCCCAGGGGAAGCAGCAGATCTGCACCAGCTGTCCTTGGGGAGACCCGGGGGGAGCTTCCGCCACGCTGGGGTGCGGGTGGGTGAGAACAGGCAGGCCTCTCTGAGTCAGCCCAGAGCTGGCCCAGTGCTCCAAGGCGAGGACTGAGGGTTCTGGACACCGGAGTGGCCTCGACCTGGACTCGCTGCCCAGGGCGCAGCCCGGCCTGAGCTCGCAGCACCCCGCCACAATGCTCCCGCGTCTGGAAAGTTGGCTGCTCCCTCCCAGGCATCTTCTTCCTTCTAAAGTTTCTCCCACGCCCCTCCCGCTGGAGCCTCCTGTAGCCCGGAGCACCCTCCTTCCTGGTAGACGTGACCGTCCTTACTGCCCTCGGGGCCGCCGACTGATGAGACAGCAACGGCCAGAACCAGCCTCCTCCCTGCCTGCTCTAAGCAACCACTTTTCTGTCTTGTCCTCGTTTTCCCACTGCTGAGTGCCACGAGTGAGCCTAAGGACACGTCCACGATGTCCCCTCTCCAGTGTCAGCTGGATCCCCTGAGCATCTGATTTCTAGACCTGCATGCCCCCGTGTGTCCCCAAATTTGTGTTCAAATCTCCTTGGAGCTGCAGACACTTCCTGGAAGAAGCCATAGTGGCTATTGGCCACCAGATGGCGCTGTAAGGCCAACGCTTGGGGACTCTGGGGAACAGGCTGGGAGGGAAAGAAAAACTCCAGTGTGGGTCCATTAGCAGGCAGATGTTGAAGTTTTCATTTTTTTGCCACAGGCTCCTTAAAGCCATGAACAAGGTGGGAACACCCTCTACTTTGCTGAGCCCCGACTTGCTGTCTGGGGTAGGTTCAGGGAAGCGACTGTTTCAGAGAATATGGGAAAGCAAAGGGGGACAGTGCACCCTGAACCCTGTATGGAAGTCAACCCCACATTCTCTGCAAGCCACTCTGCTAACAACTGTGAGAGACGGTGCTGATCCTGCCTCAGCCCACTCAGGAGGGGTCCTGGGCCAGGAGACTCTGAGGGGCCAGGGGCAGCAACATCTCAGTCCCCACTTTGGAAAAAACTTCCAAGCTCCTTCTCTGAGTCCTTTGGATCCAGACATTTAGCTGAGACTGCCCCTTCTTGCCCTAATGCTGCCATGAGCCAGAACCTCTTCCATGTGCTCCTGGGGGCAGGTGAGCTCCGGAATCGGCTGGAAACCTCTGTCAGACTTTGCAAAGTCCCAGCTCCCAGTTTTCCTTCTCTTGCCTTTGCAGAGTCAAGTTACTGCCTAAGCTTGTGTTGATTTTGTATCTGTCTCTCAGCAGCCCCACGCGTGCTGTATCAGGCGGACGCCGATGAGCCATATTAGGCAGCAGGACACAAGATGGTGCTGGAAGCTCTCGGCAGATGGAACATCTCCGATGTGCTGGGGTAGACGGGATGTGGGGCAGCTACCCAGGCTGCTCCGTTATTCAGGGAGGTGAGCAGCGCTGCCAAAGGGGTTGACCCAAAGGACATGAGTTTCCAAAGCCAGAGTGAGCATTTCCCTCAACAATGGAGTTGCTCTTCCCAGAATCCCCAGCAATGGCATTTCAGGCTGAGGTCTGGCATAGTGTGGGCTGTGGTCCATTGTGTGTGTGTGTGTGTGTGTGTGTGTGTGTGTGTGTGTGTGTGTGTAAATACAAACAGCACTTAATGCTGTTCATTCCATCTAGAATATTCTGCTAATTGAGGAAAGCTGAAAGAGCATCTAACATGAAATTTCTGTTTCATTTTATTTTCAGTGGAGAAGAGCAAAGAAGAAAGCAAGTGGACAGCAAAACTCCCTTGGGAGATCTGGATCTCCCACTTCTGCAGTTATTATCAAAAGTTGCCTTGGATTTCAAGACTATTGAATACCACACAGGAACCCTCCAGAGGAAAGATTTCTCAATAACAAGTCATAAAACACACAGTAAAAAACCACTTAAGGAAAATGTTAGTAAATGAAGACTACTTTAGATTGAGGGCCGATGACCAGCAGAATTATAAAAAAGAGACCACTAACATAATTTCTGCGAGCACAGAGTATTGTTTTCAGCTTGTAGACGTTGGAGGGTGGATTAAGGACAGAAAACACTAAGTGGAGGGATTTATGCCTCCTCTGTTCACTGCAGCACTATGTATAAAGCCAAGATATAGAAACAGCCTATGAGTCCAAGGATGGCTGAGTGGATAAAGAAGAAGTGGTATATCCACTCAGTGGAATACTACTCAGTCATAAAAAAGACAAATGTTGCCATTTGCAACAATGTGAACTGGAAGAATGATGCTAAGCAAAATAAATCAGAAGCCAAAAGGCAAATGCTGGGTTATTTCTCTTGTGAGGAATAAAGAAACCAAACATTGGAACAGACAAAGGAACCCATAACAACCCTAAGAATCTGAGAGAAGAACTGAGACTCCCAGTCAAGGAGCAGAGGGGATAGGGAACAAAGGGACAGGGGGCCAAATGGACTTTGGTGGAGGCCATTGGGTGGTCCATGTGCACCTGAGTGGTGTGATCCTACACCTCTAAGTCACATACAGTTACCTTGCTTAAAAAAAAAGAAACGATACAACTTAATTTTTTTTAAAAGGGGAAACCTAGAAAGAACATAATTCTTACCATTCCTTTGGCTTGGATTAAAAGTCATGACTCAAATTTTTTCTTGTAAAACACTACAAAGCTGCACAATAATTTTATTTTCTCCCAGTCCATGTCCCTCTGTGGTTACTTAGACATAGGGTTTGTACCCAGGTGTGAGACTCCTAAATTGGGGTCCGTTAACTTGCTGACTCAGGGGGCGGTTGGGCTTCCCAGGAAGTGCAGACCTCAAATGCTGCATATGCTGCTGCCCACCTGTGCCCCTACACCTCCAGCCTGAAGGCAGGACTTGGGGTGGGGGCAGAGGGCAAGCCCCGCCCAGGACCTCCCTCCAGAGAGAGGAGCAGGCTGTTTACTTGGCAAAAGATCAACTCCCTACACTGTACAATCTGCTGAAAATCTGAATGAAATCTAACTGGCGAAATTGATGAATGACCCATCTGCCAAGTTATGGCATTGGCAGCAGTTTGGGGTCCATGGAGAGATTTCAACAGCCTTTGAGGATTTTGATTTTGAAGTTTTCGTTTGGGTACAGCCTTTGATGCTCAGCTGTCTCTCAGCAAAATTGTCCGTTTTGCTGATTTTGATGCCAAATTTGAATGTTGTCTGAGCACGGAAAACTTGTTACAGTCTCAAAGATTTGCTGTATCTGAGTGTTCCTGAGTTGTCGTTTTTGAGTGTGATTCATTTATAAATTGAACTAGATGGAGGACAAAATGAAATTGTTTACCATGGCCCTCTGATAGAATTCATTTATTTTTGTTTTAATCAGACCTTATTAAAGTAAGGCATCATCGCATCTCCTGTGTCTCTGAATATGTCAGTGCCTCAAGAGGCTTCCCGAAGGCGCCCCTTTGCCTCAGATACAGGGGTCACTGACCACGAGTGGCTGGGAGGAGGGAGGGGGTGTGCCGGAAACAGGGACACTCCCAGGGTCTGGTTTGTGAGTCAGACAGGGACCTGGCCCTTGGCATCTGGTCGCAGAGGTGCTCTGGACATGGCTTAGGAGAAGGTCAAGTAGACCAGGGGGAGTTAGTGAGTGAGCAGACTGAGAGACGCCGGGGGGCGTCCAGACAGCGCTGCAGGGAACTGAGGGCACTCGCACCGGTTACGTTAAAAAAGAAAACAGAGCTTAAAAAACTGTCACCCAGTGACATAAGCCAGTGTCCCCGAGGGGTGGGGAGTACCAGAGGCAGTGACGTCACACAGGGCCTACCCCCCGCCCCGCCCCACCAGGGCGCCCCTCCCCGCTCAGGCTCCCAGGCCCCCAGCAGCTCCGCTCCTGCCTCCCGCCATGGACACCAGGCTCCTCTGCTGGGCGACCCTCTGTCTGCTGGGGGCAGGTGAGTCCTCAGGACACCAAGCAGCTCCCGTGTGTGTGTGTGCGTGCGTGTGCGTGTGCGTGTGCGTGTGCGTGTGCGTGTGTGTGTGGTGATCACAGATGTTTTCCTCATTCTGTTCCCAGATCCTGTCTCCACAGATGACACAGGCGCTCGAGTGTCCCAGACCCCCCGGTACCGGGTCGCAGAGAGAGGGCAGGAGGTAGATCTCACGTGTGACCCAATCCCTGGGCATGTTACCCTGTATTGGTACCAACAGACACTGGGGCAGGGCCCCAGATATTTGGTTTATTTCCAAAACAATAACGAAATAGACAAGTCAGGCCTGCCTAAAGATCGGTTCTCTGCGGAGTGGCCAGAGGACAAGTCCTCCACCCTGAAGATCAAGTCCGCGGCGCCGGGGGACTCGGCCGTGTACCTGTGCGCCAGCAGCAAAACCACAGCGCGGCCCCGCCACCGCCTTCCTGCTCACAAACCTCAGCCCTCCTTCTTCTGCAGCCCCTGGAGGCCCCACAAAGCCCCTCATGCCCCAGAAGCACCCTCCTTCCTGGTAGACCGTCCTTACTGCCCTCGGGGCCGCCAGCTGATGAGACAGCGCGGGCCGGAACCAGCCCCCTCCCTGCCTGCTCTAAGCGCCGCTTTTCTCTGTCTTATCCTCATTCTCCACCACTGAGTGCCACGAGTGAGCCTAAGGACACGTCCACACGTCTCCTCTCCAGCGTCAGCTGGATCCCCACAGTATCTGATTTCTAGACCTGCACGTCCTCCTGGGGTCCCAGTCTTTGGGTGGGCAACTCCCTGGAGCTGTGCACACACTTCCTGGCCCTAAAGAAACCACGGGGACCCTTCAGCTATTGGCCACCAGATGGCGCTGTGAGGTCAAGGATTTGGGGAGTCTGGGGAACAGGCTGGGAGGAAAAGGGTTAAGGAAAACTCCAGCGTGGGTCCATTAGCACGCTGTTGAAGAAATTTTCAGTTATTGCCACAGGTACCTTATAGCTCTGAAGGAGGTGGGATGTCCCTCTAAACTTTGCTGAGACCCTTAGTTGAAGGATTTGGGCGAGCAGCCTTGACTTCTCGGGCAGGTGCAGAGAAGCAACTGTCTCCAAGGAATACAGGAAAACAGGTGGTACAGTGCACCCTAAACTCCTATGGAAGTCGGTCCCCACCTGTGCTGCAGGCCTCACGGGCACCAACCATGCGAGGCGGTGCTGATGCTGCTGCGCCCAGTGAGCAGGGACCCAGGGCCGGGCAGGGGTGCCACATTCCCCCCTTGGAAAAAACCCCCAAGCTCCTTCTCTGGGTCCTTGGATCAGAGCGTTTAGGGACAACCCCCTCTTCTCCTGACCCCGCCATGAGCCTGGACCTCGTCCCTGTGCTCCGGGGGCAGGTGAGCTCTGGATTCAGCTGGAAACCGCTCTCATAGTTGCAGAGTCCCAGCTCCCAGTCTTTCCTTCCTTTGCCATTGCAGAGTCAGGTAGCGCCTAGCTTGTGTTGATTTTATGTCTGTCTCTCAGCAGCCCCGCGCGTGCTGTATCAGGCGGACGCCAAGGAGCCATATTAGGCAGCAGGACACAAGATGGTGCTGGAAGCTCTCGGCAGATGGAGCATCTCCCATCTGCTGGTGTAGACACACGTGGGGCAGGTATCCAGGCTGCTCCGTTATTCAGGGAGGTCAGTAGCGCTGCCAAAGGGCTTTTCAAAAGGGCAACCTGTCTCCTAATACAGAGTGAGCTTTTCCCACGGCCCTGGAGTTGCTCTTCTCAGAATCCCCCGCAATGGCATTTAAGGCTGATGCTCCTGGTAGAGCGTGAGCTGAGACCCATCGTGTGTGTGTGTGTGTGTGTGTGTGTGTGTGTGTGTGTGTGTGTGTGTGTGTGTAAATACAAACAGCACTTAACACTCTTTATTCCATCTAGAATATTCAGGTAATTCAGTAACACTGAGAAACAGTAGCTCTCAACATGAAACTTCTGTTTCATTTTCTTTTCAGTGGAGAAGAACAAATAAAGCATATGAATGGATCAGAGCCCTGGGTGACCTGGATCTCTTGCAGCTGCAATTATTACCAAAAGTTGCCTTGGACTTCAAGACCATTGAATATCACACAGGAATCCTCCAGAGGAAAAGCATTCTCAAAACTAAGTCATAAAGCACAGTATTTACAAACCACTTCAGGAAAATATTAGTAATTGCAACAGACAAATGATCAAAAACAGATGACTAATGAAATCTCTCTGCACAGTGCAGCATTTTCAGTCTCTGGAGACTTTAGAGGGTGGATTAAGAACACAACACTAAGCCAAGAGATTTATGCCCCTCTGATCACTGCAGCACTATTTACAATAGCCGACATTGGAAAGAGCCTAAGTGTCCAAGGGTGGCTGAGTAGATAAAGAAGTGGTATATCCACTCAGTGGAATACTACTCAGTCATAAAAAAGAAGAAGAAAGTTGCCATTTGCAACAACATGAACTGGAGGGATAATGCTAAGCAAAATAAGTCAGAAGGTGAAAGGCAAATGATAGTTGATTTCTCTCATATGGGGAATATAAAGAAACAAACTGGATAGACAAAATAAACCTATAACAAACCTTAGAAATCTAAGTTTCTGAGAATCCCAGTGAGGGACTATAGGGGATGGGAACAAAGGGAAGAGGGAAGAGGGGCAAAATGCACTGTGGTGGAGGCCAGTTGTACTTTGGAGGTGAGTGTGGTATAATGTGCACCTCAAGAAGTGTAATCTAGACCTCTGTATCATACACAATGCTGGAAACCATTATCATGGCTAAAAAACATGATACAACTTGATTTTTTAAAAAGGGAGTAAAGCAGTAAGAAAATAATTCTTACCATGGCTTTGGCTTATATTAAAATCCATTAACGCCAAGTTTTCTTGTAAAATAATACAAAATTATGCAATAATTTTATTTTCTCCCAGTCCACGTCCCTCTGTGGCTCCTTAAACATAGGAGTTTACACGCAAGTGTGAGACTTATTAATTGGGGTCCATTAATTTTCTGACCAGGGGCAGTTGAGCTTCCCAGGAAATGTAGTCATCAAATACTGCATATTCTGCTACCCATCTGTGCCCCTACACCCCAGCCTGCAGGGAGGAAGTAGGGAGCAGGGTGAACAGCCCGTCCAGGACCTGCCTCCCAAGAAGGAACCATGCTGGTTACTTGGCAAAAAAAGATCAGCTCACTACACGGTACAATCTGCAGAAAATCTGAATGAAATCTCAGCGGTGACATTGATGAAAGACCGGTGCATCAAATTACAGCATGGACAGCAGGTCAGGATTCACGGAGATTTTTCAACAGCCATTGAGGATTCTGAATTTGAAGTTTTTGTTTGGGTCCAGCCATTGATGCTCAGCTGTCTGTCAGTGAAGTTTTCCTTCCTTCTTTCTTATTAGATGCTAAATTTGGATGCTGTCTGAGCCCCAGGGAACCCGTCACATTCTCAGTATTGGACTATGTGAGTGTTCCTGTGTGGTCCTTTTTGTGTGAGATTCATTTCGAAATGGGGCTAGATGGAGAACTGCATGAAATTGGTTAGACACCCTCTCATGCGATCATTTCTTTGTTTTAGTCAGACCTCATTAACGTAAGGCACCATCACATCTCTTGTGTCTCTGAATGTGTCAGTGCATCAAGGGCCTCGGAGAAGGCGCCCCTTTGCCTCAGATATGGGGGTCACTGACCTCAAGCAGCTGTGCAGGAAAAAGGGACACTCCCAGGGTCTTCTGTGAGTCAGAAGTAACTCACCTTTGGCCTTTGGTCCCGGGAGTGCTTGGACACGGCTCGCATGGCCCGGCAGACCGAGGGGAGGCTGGTGAGTGCGAAGACGGCTGAGAGACTCCGGGGGAGGCGGCCAGACAGCGAAGCGAGGGCACATGCACTGGTTATGTTAAAAAAGAAAAGGAGCTAAAAAACCCATAAAGCTATCACCCAGTGACATAAGCCAGTGTCCCCGAGGGGTGGGGAGTACCAGAGGCAGTGACATCACACAGGGCCTGCCCCCGGGCCGGGCGCCCCTCTCCGCTCAGGTTCCCAGGCCCCCCCAGCAGCTCCGCTCCTGCCTCCTGCCATGGACACCAGGCTCCTCTGCTGGGCGACCCTCTGTCTGCTGGGGGCAGGTAAGTACTCAGGACACCAAGCAGCTCCTGTGTGTGTGTGTGTGTGTGTGTGTGTATGTGTGTGTGTGATGTGTGTGTGGTGATCACAAATGTTTTGCCCTTTCTGTTCCCAGATCCTGTCTCCACAGACAACACAGCTGCTCGAGTGTCCCAGACCCCCCGGTACCGGGTCGCAGAGAGAGGGCAGGAGGTAGCTCTCACGTGTGACCCAATCCCTGGGCATGTTGCCCTGTATTGGTACCAACAGAGGCTGGGGCAGGGCCCAGGATTTTTGATTTACTTCCAAAACAATAAGGATTTGGACAAGTCAGGCCTGCCTAACGATCGGTTCTCTGCTAAGTGGCCCAAGGGCAATTCCTCCACCCTGAAGATCGAGTCCGCGGCGCCGGGGGACTCGGCCGTGTACCTGTGCGCCAGCAGCAAAGCCACAGCGCGGCACCGCCACCGCCTTCCTGCTCACAAACCTCAGCCCTCCTTCTCCTGCAGCCCCTGGAGGCTCCACAAAGCCCTCATGCCCCAGGGGAAGCAGCAGATCTGCACCAGCTGTCCTTGGGGAGACCCGGGGGGAGCTTCCGCCACGCTGGGGTGCAGGTGGGTGAGAACAGGCAGGCCTCTCTGAGTCAGCCCAGAGCTGGCCCAGTGCTCCAAGGCGAGGACTGAGGGTTCTGGACACCGGAGTGGCCTCGACCTGGACTCGCTGCCCAGGGCGCAGCCCGGCCTGAGCTCGCAGCACCCCGCCACAATGCTCCCGCGTCTGGAAAATCTGGGGCTACATCCCAGATATCTTCTTCCTTCTAGAGCCTTTCCAGATCCATCTCGGTGGAAGCCTCCTGTAGCCTGGGGCAGCCTGCCTTCAGGTAGAAGTGACTGTCCTTACTGCTCTCGGGGCCACCAACTGATGAGACAAGGCCGGCCAGAATTAACCCCCTCCTGCCTGCTCTAAGCAGCAAATCATCTGTCTTATCCTCATTCTCCACTGCTGAGTGCCACGAGTGAGCCTAAGGACACGTCCACGCGTCTCCTCTCCAGTGTCAGCTGGATCCCCTGAGCATCTGATTTCTAGACCTGGGTAGGGTGACCCCCTGGAGCTGTGCAGACTCTTCTGGCTCGAAGAAACCACGGTGACGCTTCAGCTATTGACCACCAGATGGTGCTGTGAGGTCAAGTACTTGGGGAGTCTGGGGAACAGGCTGGGAGGGAAAGGGTTAAGAAAAACTCCAGTGTGGCTCCATTAGCAGGCAGCTGCTGAAGTTTTCAGTTATTGCCACAGTCCTGTTATAGCTCTGAAGGAGGTGGGAAGGCCCTTTAAACTTTGCTGAGACCCACAGTTGAAGGATTTGGGTGAGGCAGCCTGAGGTCAGCGCAGGTGCAGAGAAGCAAAGGTCTCAGAGGAATGTGGGAAAGCAAGACCTTGTCCCAGGGCTCCTGGGGGCAGGTAAGCTCTGGATTCAGCTGGAAACCCCTGTCAAACATGGCAAAGTCCCAACTCCCAGTCCTTCCCTCCCTTACTCTTGCAGAGTCAAGGTACTGCCTAAGCTTGTGTTGATTTTATGGCTGTCTCTCAGCAGCCCCACGCATGATGTCATCCTGTGGACACCAAGGAAACTCATTAGACAGCAGGACAAAAGATGGTGCTGGAAGCTCTCAGCAGATGGAGCATCTCCAATGTGCTGGTGTAGATGGAAGTGGGGCAGGTACCCGAGCTGCTCCATTATTCAGGGAGGTCAGAAGTGATGCCAAAGTTGTTGTCCAGAAGGGCACCGTGTCTCCAAAAGCAGAGTGAGCATTTCCCCCTATCCTACAGTTGCTCTTCCCAGAATCCCCAGGTATGGCATTTCAGGCTGATGCTCCTGGCAGAGTGTGGGCTGAGGCCCTTCGTGGGTGTGTGTATGTGTGTGTGAATAAAAACAGTACTTAACACTATTCATTCCATCTAGAATATTCAGGTAATTAAGTAAAGCTGAGAAACAGTAGCTCTCAACATGAGTTTCTATTTCATTTTCTTTTCAGTGGAGAAGTCAAAGTAGAAAAGTAAATGAACAGCCTCAACTCCCTAGTGAACTGGATCCTCCACATCTGTCATTCTTACCGAAAGTTGCCTTGGACTTGAAGACCATCGAATACCAAAGAGGAATCTTCGAGAGAAAAAGCATTCTCAAAAACAAATATAAAACACACAGAAAAAAGCCAGTTAAGCAAAATGTTAGTAAATGCACCAGACAACTTTAGATTGAGGGTGACCGATGGGCAGAATTATCGAAAAATATCTGGGAGCACAGAGCAGTGTTTTCAGTTTTTAGAGACTTTGGAGGGTAAATTAGGAACACAGAACACTAAATGGAGGGCTTTATGGCCCCTCTGTTCACTGCATCACTGTTTACAATAGCCAAGATATGGGAACAGCCTAAGTGTCCAAGGATGGCTGAGTGCATAAAAAGATGTGATATATACACTCGGTGGAATACTACTCAGTCATAAAAAAGACAAATGTTGCCATTTGCAACATGAACTGAGGGGGTGATGCTACGCAAAATAATTCAACAGGAGAAAGGCAAATACTAGATGATTTCACTCCTATGGGGACTATATATGTGGGAGGTTACACCCACCTGTGAGATTTCTTCGTTGGGAACAATTAACTTGCTGACACGGGGGGGCATGTTGGGCTTCCCAGGAAGTGCAGCCCTCAAATGCTGCATAACCTGTTACCCACCTGTGCCCCACACCCCAGGCTGCAGGGGGGAAGTGGGAGGCAGGGGGCACAGCCCCATCCAGGACCTGTCTCCAGAGAGAGTAGCAGGCTGTTTACTTAGCAAAGGATCAGCTCACTCGCTGTACAATTTGCTGAAAATCTGAATGAAATCTTCGTGGTGAAATTAATGAATGACCCATCTGTAAAGTTATGGCAGAGGAGGTCTGGATTTTCTGAAAGAGAGCACCTTTGAGGATTTTGATTTCGAAGTTTTTGTTTGGGTACAGCCATGGATGCTCAGCTGTCTCTCAGCAAAGTTGTCCGTCCTGCTGATTTTAATGCCAAATTTGGATGCTGTCTGTTTGAGTCACAGAGAACTTGTCACATCCTCAATATTGTGACTATGTGAGTGTTCCCGTGTGGTCCTTTGCGTGTGAGATTCATTCCTAAATGGGGCTAGATGGAGAACTGCAAGAAATTGGTTAGACACCCTCTCATGAGATCATTTCTTTATGTTTTAGTCAGACCTCATTAACGCAAGGCACCATCGCATCTCTTGTGTCTCTGAATGTGTCAGTGCATCAAGGGCCTTGGAGAAGGCGCCCCTTTGCCTCAGATACGGGGGTCACTGACCACGAGTGGCTGGGAGGAGGGAGGGGATGTGCCGGAAACAGGGACACTCCCAGGGTCTGCTGCGAGTCAGAAGTAGCTCACCTTTGGCCTTTGGTCCCGGGAGTGCTTGGACACGGCTCGCATGGCCCAGCAGACCAAGGGGAGGCTGGTGAGTACGAAGACGGCTGAGAGACTCCGCGGGAGGCGGCCAGACAGCGAAGCGAGGGCACATGCACTGGTTATGTTAAAAAAGAAAAGGAGCTTAAAAGCCTTTAAAGCTGTCATCCAAGTGACATAAAGCCAGTGTCCCCGAGGGGTGGGGAGTACCAGAGGCAGTGACGTCACACAGGGCTGCCCCCCCC
>PVIJ01021617.1:0-18113 GCA_004024925.1 Scalopus aquaticus | reverse complement strand
GACAATCAGTGGGGGGGGAGGGGGGGAGGAAGGAGCCGGAGGGAGGGAAGGGAAAGGGCACAAAATGGAATAGAAAAGAACACAAGGGACCATGGAGATGGATCACGGGTGAATTGGTGGTGGGCTACCCTAGGGGAATACAAAATGTAAAAGACATAAATAACAATAAAAATATATATTAAAAAAAAAAATGATAAGGGGATCATTTTGCCAAGAAGACATGACAATCCTATTTATATGGCTGGTGATTTATATATACAGGACATCAAAATACATAAAGCAAAAACTGATAGACTTATAAAGAGATACAAACTCATAATTATAGTTGGAAATTTCAGTAGCAATTTTTCAGTTAATAGTGCAAGTATATAGAAATCAATGAGCATAGAAACTATGAAAAACCTATTAACCAAGTTGACATATTGGATATTTCTAAGACATTACATGAAAGAATAGCAAAATTTATAATTTTCTTGTGAACATTAATTATCTACCTCAATAGGTCAGATTCTTGGACCACAAAGGTCAATTTGTGAGATTCCAGTTGAAGTATTTTCTCTGATCACAATAAAATTAGAAATCAAAGCTATCTAGAAAACTCCAAATACAACACAATTCTAAATAACACACAGAGGAAATAATTAAAACTAATACATGAAAATAAAAACACATCATAATTTGCCATATGCCGTTAAAACAGAATTTGTAACACTAGTAGGTCCCCTACAAAAGGTCATACCTGATTTCAGCTTGCACCTTGAGAAAGTAAAGAGCAAATTAAACCCAAAATGAAGTGAGCAAAAGCACAGTAAAAGTAGTGAAAAAATTTGATGCTATTAAAAACTGCTTACTTGAATTTGATAAACCTCTTTCGATTGCTCAATAAAATGAGATTATTTTACCAATATCTGGAATGAAACGACTGAAGGGATTACTAATGGGCAGGAAAACGTTTAGAGGTGATGAGTCATGTTTGTTACCTTAATTGTGGTGCTGGCTTCTTGTATGTCACACCATCAAGTTACATTTCCTATTCAATAATGTGGTTTTAAAAAAAGTGCAGTGCTGTGGAGCTGTCGGCAGTTGCGGTACGAGTTCGATGCTTGGCTGGGGAGATTCCCACCTGGTGCAGCAGACCTCTCCTGTCTCTCCCACTGCTCCCCTCAGCAGTGTGTTTCAGTCGATCTGTCTGTTCTGCTCCCCACTCTGTCTCTGGCGAACCCTCTCATGGCCCCACACCTGTGGCCTGCACCCCAGCTTGTATGCATAAATAAATCTTAAAAAAAGAAAAGAATTTAGCCTGTTAACATTATTGGTTTTATTCCTTTAAGTAAAAGGCAAACCTACAAATCTACTTGATAGATCCTCCACTTGTGGCTTCTGCTGAGAAATGAAGGGCCACCCTTACATCTTTAAAACACCCTGAATTCAAAGTTAAAATTTTTTCTATATTCAACTTTAGCATTAGTAAAAATGTCCTTATCCTGAGCTCCCATCATTAGCATACTCTGCAGTCTACCTATTTTCATTCTTTCACCTATGAATAGTTTTGCAGCTGTTGAACCCATCATACAATTTAACTGGCTTAGGGGAGGATGAAAATGTCACCATTTCTGTTTTATGGTCTTGCATTCAATCATCTCAAGGTGCTTATTTTAAGTCCCAGTTCCAGAACTACCAAGACCTGGGGAATGGACAGAAAACTGAGACCAGAGTGATCTGGGAATCCTGCAAGGTCACCAGAGGGTGCAAGATGCACTCAAGCCTTCACACACAGAATGTGATTTTAACTTAATTCAGCTATTTAAAGGCTTTATGTTTGCATAGAAAAACTCGAGTGTAGGCCAGAGGTGCGAGGCGTGGGGGGAAGAGGATTCACTAAAGACACAGTGGTGAACAGATCTACTGAACTACACACACTGCTGAGGGGAGCAGTGGGCGAGACAGGAGAGGTCTGCTGCGCCGTATGTGGGTCAGCTCCCTGGCAGGGGATCGAACTCAGGCCATACAAGTAATAATGCTGAGACTTAACCCCTAGGCCAACTGGGAGGCCCCTAATTCAGCTGTTTATAAGAATAAAATGTTTACCAAAATAAAAACTTCACGTTATTAAACTTGTAACAATTTTATTCATAACAGGAGCAAAATCTTACTTGTACATATAACAGACATACTTTGACACATAAAAATAGAAATATTTGTGTATGTACAAAAATATTAAAATATACAATCTTTACAAATAAGGAAACCAAGTAAGATTTCACAAAGAATGGTTTTTTTGGGGGAAACATACACACTGAAAAAGAGGTTTAAGACAGACAACAAAACATTTAAATTAACAGACACCAGAAACAGACATTTCAATTGGCAAGGTAAATAAAATCCTCAAATGTTAATACATGGTAAGCAAAATTTATGTTTAACACTGTCTAGGTAAAATTATATGGCCTCCCACTGCCATAAAATTTAATGAGTTTGTTTTACCTTTTAATGACAAATAGCACACTAGTTTTTCTTTTTTTTCTTAAGTTACATCTTCTGATTTATACTGAGAATGTTAAACTTTTTCACATTATATTGTAAAATTATTTTTAAAGTTAAAACCTAACATTTTCTAACTAACCTTCATGATTAGTTACAATCGATTTAGTAAGAGATCACAATCGCCGTAAATTCTTCTTGCTTTTTTTAGTGCCAGGCAGAGGACCCATTTTATAATTGGCTTTTAGGGGTTTGCCATTCGAACAGTCTCTGTTGATGTGATAATTACACAGACACTTCGTACAATAATCAAACCCACAGCCTTCTCGTTTGCACGTTGCTCGCTGTAAATAGCAATCGTATTTTGCAGGTGAATTGCAGCGGATACAGGCTTTGAGGCTTTCATTGTTTTTCAAAGTCTTGGCAACCTAGAAAGAAAATCCATGAACAAATTTTAGTAAGGACTAAATGTATTTGGCCCAAGTGTACCTCTACACCATCCCCAAATACTGTAATAGAGCACTGATGTCAGACAAAAGACAACTCTTGCCCTTACGGAGTTTCTTACTCAATGGATGAGAGGTGGTATCACTTGTCAGCTCATTAGTGGTTATTTCTTACTACTTAAGAGTTTTCAATATGCTCTTTTACATCACGAGTGTCAGTCACTACCACTGCCTAACTTAAATGTCACTCTTTCTATGAGGTCCTCCTGGTGGCAATCAAGTGTTAACTGCTCTTTTATCTTAATTTTATCTTTTTTAAAGCTAGAATTATCACACTGCATGGCATTTATTCCCAAGTGGTCATTTTCCATCTTAGATTCTGAGACTGTGAAAGTATCCATGTTTTCTCATCTCCACAGTACCCGATAGCAGAGGATCCGTAAGTGCTTTTTGAATAAATTTGCATGCTCTAGTCACTGCATCATGAATATTTAAGACAGAGAACCAAATCTTCACATATACATAATTCATATTTATTGGCCAACATATAAGACAGGCAACATTTTATTTTAAAATATACACTCTTAAGATGATGATTTTCAAATTTAAACTTGCAAATTCTCAAATGAGTAGAACTTGTGACACATATCACCCAACAATCTGAAGGCAAGGAGGCCTCCAGACTCTGGAAGCTAGCCTTTCTGTGCTTAGCTCTCTTCCTTAGCATTAAAGGCAGTAACTGCAAAATGTATTATTCAAGTTCTATAAAAATACTTGAAACCGAGAAGGTATTCCATTATTTTCTTAATTTCTAAATTAAATCATATCACTCATTTTTCATAAGTGCAAAGTGGCATTTGTTACCAGCATAGACACTTTTATGCCCTTTCCCAGTTTGACAAGTTGTAAATGGTTTGCTTTCCAGCATTTCTAAAAGTAGAATAAAGAGGACATAAGAGAATATTTCCATCAGTAATTCCCTAGTGGTTCTAATTCATGCAGTAATTTGAAGCTATCTTACTCTAAATCCCTTCAACAAATGCTGTATATATTTGTAAGCTACTGATAAACAAATTACCTCAGAGAACTCATTGTGTCGACTGTAGGTAGAACCTTTCTGACCAACTGGATTGTTTAACTTTGTTTGAGCAACTTTTTTGGGGAGAGTCTGGGCTGATTCTTGAACAGAAGCTAATTTGGTTCTGCACGTAACATATTCTCTGGTTGAAGCATGTGGTGAAAACTTAGTGTTCTTTTCCTAATTAAAAAAAGAAGTTTTAATTACTCAATAATCAAGCATTTGTATTACTTTTACACACATAAAAAGGACAAATGTAATGAATCTATCCCTATATCCAATTTACCTGTACATGTTTAAACAGTCATACTCACCTGTTCACAAACATTTAAACCCTAATAATGAAATTGATTGACAGAGTGTACAAAAGCACTTAAGGTACCATTAATAAAAACAGGACAGCCAGGATAAAAAAATTCTTCCCACCACCAGTAGATGGCAGTAGTCAGGTTTCAGTGCACCTCAGTCATGAATGCATTCAAATCCTTTCAGATTAGAAAATTTCCCACTGAAAGCAGTTTACAAAGCAACTGAACTTGGAGAATTTAATCAATAGTTACACAGTTAAGTTGTAGCACGAAAATCTTTTTTTGTTTGCTTTTTAACAGTTTATTTATTTATATATATATTACATTTTTGTTCATTCATTTTTTTTAAGGTTTGCTTTCTTTCCCCAGATGTAGTCCTCTGAGAATTTCCACCAATTCATCCCAATGTCCCTTGTGCTCTTTCTTGCCGCGCTCCTTCTGAGCCCCCTCCCCACCCTGCAGAATGTCTCTGAATTACAGTTGTCTAATTTTGTAGTAGCATCAAAATCTAAACATAAGTATGTCCACTCTTGGACTAAACTTTTAATCATCTGCTGATCCGAATTCTTGGAAATACCTCCAAAGTTGTGAAGTACTTTAAAGTAAATGAATTCCTGTCTACGCCACGAATCTACAATAAATTGGTAATTTACTGTTTATCTGGTAACTGAAAAAATACATACAAATGGCAACCATGATTCGCTAGCAATATATGGCTAACTCTCACAATTGGAAAACTGAGTAATTAATCATCTCTTTGTTACTTTTGAATACTCTATTTCTAAGGACAGGCCAAGAAATACATGACTGGTGGGAGTCCTTTATCTTTGAATTTTATTTTTAATGAGTTTTAGTCAGACTGACGTGTTTTGGGAATCTAAAAAATAATTTCCGTATTAACTTAAATTCTAGGTAAAAAACACTAGTAGTTATATTATAAAATGAAATCAATACAAAGACTTACAGTAACTCTTTGTATTGCTTTATTGTAAAGCTGCAATGCCCCTTTGTCATCTTCTAGAATCTTCTTCCAAGTTGTGCTCACTTTAGACACACTAGAAAGATAAATTGTAAAGGAACCAATTAAAGCATCATAAAGAGCTAAAATGAACATTATTACAGAAACATTAACAGTATAAAAATGAAATTTCTACTAGCAGTGCTTTGCAAGCCTGGCTCTACATCAGAATTGCCAGGGGGCACTTAAGGATGCCCAGGTCTAGTTATTTGGGTTTAACTGATCTAAAATGGGGTCTAGGTTCTGTTTTGCTGTTTTCCCAAAGTTGCTGATCAAGTAATTTTAAGTGCTTCCAGGGTTAAGAATCACTGCCTTATACTTCACTTTCTTCATATCTGCAAACATCAAGTAAGCAGTAACCACTGTCTATGTGGCACCATGTTAGCTCTTGGTGTAAGATTTTGACAAATGAAACTAGGGAAAAACCATTAGAATTTCAAAATTCCATTATGTCAATAAAGTAGCAAACATGAGATGTCAATTATCCCGCAAGAAGCTAGTGAAAGAAAAAAACCAATACTTTAAGTATAAAGTAACATTGCAAAGACTACCTTAAGTTTTTTTTTTTCAAAATGTCAAAAATGAACCCAATTGATTTGAGTACAACAGTCTGTATTTTTATTCTCCTAGTTACCTCATCCTAACTGATTTTCATTGGTGGAACAAGGAAGAAGGGGTAGTTAGTATGTTTCTAGGAAATAGTCATAAACAACCTGTCTGTTGGCCTCCATATTTTCACCAGTTAAACCCAGGAGAGCCTTACTTTGAAAATGGCTTAAGAAATGAAATTATTTAAAAATTTAAGATAATACAAAAGTCATAATGCCTATTGGACTTGCATACTAGAACTAGGTTGTTGGTTTTAGTTAAAGTCAGAAAGGCATAATTATGTATTAGAAATTTCACAAGAGGAACAAAGAGCCCAATCTAACCAAAATAGTTCTCAAATTTCAAACATGAAATTTGAAATAACTGGATTAAACATGTACTTTTAAAATTAGCCTTCTTTCACCTCAGTTGCACACTGGTAGATTGTAATTCTGGTAGAGCAGTAACACTTACTTGATTAAGTCCATATCACTGAGCTGGGCTAAAATACTTTTTAAGAGATGTCTGAGTCCCCTTCGAAAGAGTTCACTGAGAATATCTACACATTCGAGGCCCATTTTCCTGCCAATTATATTCTGTAGTCTAAAATTTCCACTGGATATGAATTCCTTCAACTTTTCTCGATCTATTTTGGGATTTCGTTTTGTATTCTTCTTTAACGTTGAACAAACCACTTTTGCAAAATGAAGAGCTGGTGTCAAGTTTTTGTTGGGATATTGGCTTGGGCTTTGAGTCTGTAGCAGGCAAAACTGTGGACTATCGCTGAAATGTTCCTCCAGGGGAAGGATACCCTCTTCATGTTCGTTGAGGCCATGCTGTTGAGAAAATGAGGAATAACCACTATCTTCATAGGGTCCACTGGTCTCCAGTTCTTCTATTTCATTTGAACTGTTAAATGTTTGTTGTACGTGTTGATTTTCCTTGTTATGTAGGGGCTTGCTTTCATTTTCAAGTTCTACAACTCTGGTGCTCACAATGGGTGACCCAATATCTGATAACCTTTCGTAGTCTTTAATGCAGTCTTTATAAGAACCTTCCAAATATGCAGGAGTGTAGGAACCTGGTTTTCCACTGTCATCAGGCTTTACCAGTTTAAGTCCAGAATGCACACGATTACAGTTAAAATCACACTTCATTTTGACAGAGAGAGTGGAACTTTCTTCTTTACCACCTATGAAAAGAACATTACTTATTTAATAACAAAATTCCTACACATATATATGAGCATGTATATTAAGACATAGATATATACCAAATTATAGTCTCATGAACTTAAACTTCGAGGCACTGCTGTTGCTCAAACCGTTCCAACTTTCACTACTGTAGAGTTTATGTAATGTTTTTTGAGGGATTCTGAGCAAAGTAGACATTGGACATTTTTAAAGCTCATTAGCAGTTGCGGAGAACGGATGGTAGGAAGGCGCAAGTGAAGCAGGGAGGCGAGGCCAGCTAAGCGTGCGGCACAGTAGTCCCTACTGTCGGGCAGGTGACACGAAAAATGACTTCAATGGATATAAAGGTAATTGGTCATTTAGGAGGGTAAGTCAACAGAGCTTGCTGATTTATTAGATGTGGGTGATGAAGGAAAGTGAAAAATGCTGCACAAGTTAATTTTTACTCTACTTTATTACCCACATCTAAAGTTCAACTTGACCCATTTCATCACATTATATGTAAGCAATATCCCTCCATATTCCTTATACAATAGGTCTTGAATAATGTCATTGTGTTCTATCACATTTCATTATAACACTGATGAGAAAAGAAAAAATGATGTCTAGTGCATGCGACTATTTGCACATTCTCTCCAAATCTGCAGGGGTTTTCTCAGGCGCCCCAGTTTCCCTCCCCATCCCAAAGATGTGCATAGGCTAGGTTTCTGGTGTGTCTAAACTACAGCAGTTTGCGTGAGTCGATACAGAGAGTGTGCGTGCGAGGGCGCACCCTAGGATGGCAAGGTCTTCTGTGGTTCCCTACTTGAGTCCTGAGCTAGCAGGCTCCAGCTACTGCAATCTTCAACTGGAGTAAGTGCAGTGGAGAATGAATGAATACAGATTACTGCTTCATGTCCAAGTGTCTGAGGTCTTTATTTAGCAGTTTTTGTGACTGGAAATATGCTACATAGGAACTCACCTCTATCAATTAACCTATGGTAAAACTGGTTTCATTATAAGTCATTTTGCTTTGTATAGGCAATTGGGAACACTAAAAAAATTTTAAGATACAGCCCACCCAGAAGCATACATTACAGAATATTTTCCTTAAGAATCAAATCCAGGGCCTCCCTGGTGGCGCATTAGGTTAAGTGCAGCGCTGTGGAGATGTGGCAGATGTGGCGGGAGTTCGCTGCCTGGTGGGGCAAGATTCCCACATGGCGCAGCAGACCTCGCCTCGCCCGCTGCTCCCCTCAGCAGTGTATTTCGGTCGATCTGTCTGTTCTGCTCCCCACTCTGTCTCTGGTGAACCCTCTCACTGCCCCACACCTCTGGCCTGCACCCCAGCTTGCATGCATAAAATAAAATCAAATCTTTTAAAGGAATCGAATCCAAGTGCAAATAATTCTTTTTGGGTTTCTAACTAGCTTTGAGATCTTGGTGTGTTCTATTAGTCTTTCCTTTTCTCTAATTGGCATCTCTATTAGAGATACCTCAGAGTGGTCAAGACTCAAGACACTACATCTGTAAAACCTCTCACCACCTCCCTATGCAATCATGAAAAGTGGAATTCTAGTTAACTCTACCAAGTTTGACCTTCCCACTAATTTTCCAAATAGATCTGACACTTCATACACAAAAAAGAACCAAAGTTGAATAGACTGTCGTGCTGAAAAGACCTTTACAGCATTCCAATGTTAAATAGTTAAGTGCTACAATCCCTCATATCTATCCAATCACCATGTGCCCAAAGGCAGGCAGGACTGTTTCTATACTCAAGAATGAAAGAGGCACCAGGCTTGCAGCCGCTCTCTCTGAAAGAAAATCTTACCAAAATTTTTTTGGTATGATCAATGTATTTCCTTTTCTCCAATTTGTACATGGAAAAGAGATTCAAGGAGATGGAAGCTATTCTGAGGAGAAAGGTGGGAAAGACAACAGGAATTAAACCAGCCCCATCTTAAAGTCATCAAGCTTCAGGATTTCACAGGATCTTCTAGAAATACTGAACCTGTTTAAAAATTAAGCACTATTTTCCCTCTCGAGCCTTCTCTTTCTAAAGAAAGGGGCATCTTTCAGGGGTCACCAAATGTTACAACACGGGGTTGCTCATCTTTTAAGTTTTTGGTAATTCCCAAGATACTCTGGATCTGTTTTCAGAGAGAGCAACAAAGAGGATACAGATGAGCAGGTACGGGAGAGCCTTTCACCCCCGCGAGCTCTGGAATAAAGGCCCAGCACCTCCCCGGAGAGCAGGGAAACCCATCTTTCTCAGTCCTCGCAGACCCGCTGAAAGGCGGACGCACTCCCGGCTGCGGGAAAATGGCTTTCCCTCCCTCCCTCCGGCCCCGGGCCTTGCCACCGAGCCGCGGGCCAAGGGCAAAAAAAGGAGAAAACGAACTTTTCTGCGAGGTCGTCTCAGCAGAGCTGGGGGGTGAGGGGTCCCTCCATTTGGCGGGAGTGGGGGGGGTGAGTCCCGCGGGGTCGGCGGGGTGGCCCTCAGGGCGCGGGCCGCGCGGGAGGCGGGAGATAGCAGCGAGCCCGCTTCTCCCGCGCCCGCCAGCCAGGCCCGGGCGGCGAAAACCCGGGGAGTTCGCCCCGGCCGCGGCTGCGGGGCACATCGGGAAACGGGGGGCTGGGGCTGGGCTGGGGGAGCCACCTGGGCAGGCCCTGGGGGTCGCCGGCCGGGCTGTCAGAGCCCGAGCTCGGGTGGGGGAGGGGTGGGGGCTTTGGCGCCCATTCCAGCCGGGTGCGGTGGGCAGACCCGGCCCGGGAGGGGCACCCCAGGACGCCACGTCCTGCACCCCTTTGGGCCTGGCGCCCACTGAGACCCCCATCCCGCCACAGCCCTTCAGGCTTCCCCGCCCTGCACCCCAGCTTCTTTCTCCCGGCCCCGACGTCCCCCCGATGCCGGCCCGCTGCCCCATATGGGCCTGCACGCCCGAGCGGGTGTGGGGCTCGGTTCGAGGGTCCCTCGGTCCCCCCCCCCGTCGTTCACCCCTCTTACGGCGCGCGCCCCCTCGAACTCTTCCCCTCACTCACCGTCCGAAGGGCGAGGGTGCCCGGCGGCTGTCAGGGCGCGGGAGCGGCGGGAGCGGGAGCAGGAGCAGGAGGAAGGCCGTGAGCAGCTGCAGGGGTACCGGCTCATGCCAGTGGAAGTGGGGTGCGCCTCAGGTGAGGGACCAGACAACGCAGCACACCAGCCGGCAGCCCTTTCACAGAGCGGCAGCAGCTAAAAGGCGCCAGCTGGTACTTTTAAAATCTTTGAATTTGGTGCACAAATCCGCACCGCCCAATGGGACGCGACGCTCTCACGCGCGCTCCAATGGGAAGGCGGCAGGAGGGGCGTCCCTCGGCCCAGACCAATGGGAAGCGGCCAAGGCGGGGTCGAGAGGCGACGTCCCACCTCCTTGCTTTCGCCGGCATCGCGCGTCCAGAAAGATGCGGCGGCGCGGGGCGGGGCCAGGGGCAGGGCCTCGGAAGGCGGGGAGCCGCGGCGGGGCCGCACGTGGAGGGAGCCTACCGCGCCTGCGCGTACGCGCCAAGTGTCCATCCCGCGTCTTGGCGGCCGGCCTCCGACGCGGCCTAATTTCATCCCGAAGGCAGCTGCGGCGTCTGCTCGACGACCTCCGGCGGGTGTAAAGGGTAGCCGACTCCCTCCGGTCTTCTCGCAAGTGGAACTCTGGTGAACGGCATCTCTGGTCGCCTGGGAATCGAGGCTTTCCGGAAGACAAGCCCTCCCCCAGCGTCGCTTAGCCCGCCTCTCTAGGATTTAGGCGCGCTCCTCTGCCCCCTTTAGTCCCGCCCCTTCCTCGGCCCGCTGTTTCTGCGCAGGCGCGGGAGGCGGGCGGGGGGCCGCAGACTTGGCGGGTTGGCGCTTGCGCACTGGGGTCCCTCCGCTTCTCGGGGAGGGCAGAGGGCCGCGGAGGGTGGGGATGCGGCGGCGATGGGTGGCGGGAGACATGTAGCCGCGTTTCAGAACAGACTCACCTTTCTCCTTGTAACTGGCTTTATTTCTCCAGCCAGCAATCCTGTGTACGGATGTTAAGTTTATTAAACTTGTATCCGATTTCCCGGCCTTTTGTTTCTTTTCGTTAAGGGCCAATTGCAGGAGACAGTCGTTCTCCAGAATGACATGAGTATATTGAAGTTCTGGCCGGTCTAGTCCTCACTCCCTGGGGACCCTGCCACGGGCACGGTTTTCCAGTGATGGCAGGAGTGGGTGGAAGTACTGATTGTTCAGTCTTCGACGACCAGCTACCGTATTTCTGGTCATGCTTAGCTTTTCGTTCTTTGGATAAATGTGGATTTAAATGGTAACAGTGGCTTCCCTGAATTCAGCTTTTTTACTTCAGCCTAGTGAGGCCTTGGATGTAAGTTTCAAAAAGTATATTCCTGCATTTTGCAGTTTGCCTTTTTTGCTTTCTGCAGCCATAAAAGAATTAATACTTGGCTTCTAGTACGTGCCCAGTTAAATTGGTAAATCCTGTGTGAGTTACAAAGGGGATTAGGATGAATCATGCTGGCCCCCGGGGAATATCATCTTTATGCAAATCTGTAATTCGTTCATCATGATTATTTGCATTAAATTTTTGAGAATGTTCATTATTTTTCTTCGTTATTGAGATTTTTGCCATCCTCTTCAATTTTGCATCTGAGTCTTGTATCTCACCTGCATGATCCTGGTGTTAGGTCCTGGTGAGACAGAGTTGACTGTCCAGTCCTTCAGGGACTTCATCTACTAATGAGACATATAAATTGACAATGAATCATTTTGTTACAGGGCAACCCCGATATATAATGGGGTGCCTGACTGTGAGTTCACACCTGTGCACTTAAAAGGACTTATAATAAGAACAATTGCAGGCACTCACAAAAAAGGTTAATAAGAGGTTTATTTACAAAAAGGAAGGGAAATTAAAAAATGAATAACTCAGGGACAAAAGAGAAAAAGAGATGAATCTCCAAGATCCAAAGAGCTGGAAACCCCCAATGGCACACTGTAGCTGGGTGAGAAGCCCAGAGAGCCCCAAGGTCCAAAACTGGTTATGTAGCCAACCTGTCTGCTTAACTCCACCCCTCAGTTCCCAGTAATCCTCTCTTCGGGATGATGATGGAATTAAGGGATTAGTAGCCCTTAGTGTCTTGGATCTCTTTGGTCTGAGGTGGGGTCCATAAACCTTTCTGTGGAGTTTGTTGCAGACGTCCATTTCCCCCCCCCACACACAATTTCAGTAGGTAAAAGGAATATAGCAAAATAGAGGGTGGACTATAAGGACAAGAGGTTAATGACTTTGGGTGGTAAGGAAGGTTTCTGGGGCTTTGATCAAGATCAGAATGTCGAACTAGCAAGGCAAGTATCTGCACAATAAGCAAAGGGAAGAGATGAAAGTGCGTGACTTGTTTCCTGGGCTAGAAGAAAATCTAGAGAATTTAGAGCAAGGAACACTAGGAGATTAGGTCAGAGGTAGCACTTTGTAGGTATACTTGTAGAGAGTTTATAGAGTTCCATGGCAAGGGACTGAGTTGTTGAACAAATATTTAAAACCAGTACTTTTTTTTATCCATTAGGCACTTTGTAAATGTTACCCTTTAATTCTCAAAATAATCTTAGCATTATTTTCTTTTTTTTTTTTTTAAAGATTTATTTATTTATACATACAAGCTGGGGTACAGGCCAGAGGTGTGGGGCGGCGAGAGGGTTCACCAGAGACAGAGTGGGGAGCAGAACAGGCAGATCAGAAACACACTGCTGAGGGGAGCAGCGGGCGAGGCAGGAGAGGTCTGCGGCACCATGTGGGGTTCTCCCCGGCTTGGCGTCGAACTCAGCATCGCTGCTGCCAACAGCTCCACAGCGCAGCGCTTAACCGCTGTGCCACCAGGGAGGCCCAATCTTAGCGTTATTTTCATTTTGTGACTATGCTTAAAAGTACGAATCAATTCCCACAGAACTGCATAGCTGGTAGGCAAAGATTCTGACCCCAGTCATCAGAATAAGTCCAAGAATTCTTCATGTAACACAGTCCTCTGTTTTATACTAAGGAATAGTATTTGCCAGAGACCTGTTTTATAGGACATTTTTACATTGCTTCCCTGTTTGACCTAAGGGCTCTTTATTCACCTCTTATTTTCAGAATCTGACAAGTAAATAAATTTTGATGGGAGGAGGTCTTCTCTTTAAATTAATTTAGCACCTAAAATTGTAAACATGGCTTAAAAAGTATTCCCCAGCAGTTTTATTTCTTTTCTTTCAGAAAAAGACTAAGGTATATTATTGGAAAATCCAAAATTAGTAATAATAAGAGCCAGACAGGTTTTATTGCATAGAGGAAGAGTTTGTCAGTTTTGGATTTTTGTTTTTGTTTTGTTTTCAGTTATTTGGTTATGTACTTCTGATTTTTAATTAATTGACTTTTAATTGATTATGAGGAAATAGTCTTAACTGACCACTACCTTGTTTAGTAGGTTGATGAGCACCCGTTCATTTCATTTTTAGTGAGAAACTTCAAAAGGACCATCCTGATTTTTACTAGATGTCGACAGATATATATAAACCTCCTTCTTTCAGTATCAGTTAAAATTGACCGGTTTCAAAGTGCAAAATGACAGAGAATTGCCTTCATTCTTTCAGCGTGTTTTTACAGACTTAAAATATACAAGCTATTGTAGAGTATGGAAATGATTGGCACATGGCACATGTCCTTGAGTTTATAATCTAGGCCTGTCATGTAATAGACACAGCAGACGTGCACTAATCTTTGATAAAAGCTCATAAATCACTGGGGGAGGAAAGGTGTAAAAATATGGCTGTAATGGAACATGGGATGATTTTTTTTTTAAAGATTTATTTATTAATACATACAAGCTGGGGTATAGGCCGGAGGCGAGGGGTGGCGAGAGGGTTCACCAGAGACAGAGTGGGGAGCAGAACAGGCAGATCAGAAATACACTGCTGAGGGGAGCAGCGGGCGAGGCAGGAGAGGTCTGCCAAACCATGTGGGACTCTACCCCGCCGGGCGTCGAACTCTCATCTCTCATCGTGCGCTGCCGACAGCTCCACAGCGCAGCGCTCAACCGCTGCGCCACCAGGGAGGCCCTGGAACATGGGATGATTTAAATGCATCTAGTTCAGTGGGGATTTTTACAGAGCAGGAGTCCCTTCTATATGCCCAGGTAAGGGAGTGTATTATTACCTGTCGGATAGGGTTTCTCAGCATCAGCACTACTGCCATTTTGGGTTAGATACCTGATTGTAATGGGAGCTGGCCTGTGCATTGTAGGGTGTTTAGCAGCATCCTTAGAGGGAAGCCTTCTATGGCATAAGCAACAAAATGAGGAAAAGCTTAAATGCAGATGCGTTTACTAGGAAAAATGGATTTGATGTGACAAGGATATATTATATGCACACTTAGTTGCTGAAGTTTTGTTTTGGACGTAGTTGTGACTTATTCAGTTATTGAGAAAAGGAGTGATAAGATCAGAGTCTTGCTCCTCAGGAAGATTAACCTCTTGGGTTTCTATGTAACTTGAGTTAGAGAGCACATACAGAGGACGCGGGGAGAACTTGGATTAAAATAATCTAGAAAGTAATTCTGGGCAGGAGTCGTAATGGACTTGGAGAGGATGGTATTTAGCAGGACAGTGGGATTTAGAAACAAATTGCCTGTGAGGAAGAGGAATCAACAATTCCCTCATTTTAAATTTCAGAGGGTGAATGGTAACATTAAGCACTTTTTGTTTATACATCTTCATTTTCCATTCTAACTATGGGATTTGATTAACAGGTGGTATAGGCCATTTTGAATTCAGTTTTGGTTCCTTGTGAACAATATATAAGATTTCTAGACAAATACTTGAAAAACAACTGCCTTTTAGAGATCTATTAAGTGCCTACTATACCATGTCAGATAATGTTGAGGAGGAATGGAAGAAGCAATTCTGTCTACTAATGAGATAATGTGGAAGTCTAGCAACACGTTTATTCCATGTATTGGCCCACATTTCCATATTTCCTCACCTGAGATAGGAGTAAACCTCTACATTTATTACCTTGCCATAAATGTTGTCATACAGGTATTGTAAAGTAGTACAGAGTGGCTTGAAGAGCAGTAAATCCTGCCTAAGGATTAATGTGTCTTTTAGGTTATATCTAGAAACCTGCCTGCAGAGGTAAAGTGGAAGGTGTTTTCTAGGTATAGAGGGCAGCAGCAAAGGCAGGGAGGAGTGATACTGCAGTTTATAATTAAGACAGCAGGGCAACTGTATTGCTTATGCATATTCTACGGCCCTTAAAATGTTATACTTAGGGCTTTCATGCCAAAATTATGTTGCTCTACCTTTATCTTTTCTTGCACTCCAAAAATTACACTTACTCATCTGGGAATAATTGAGACTGGTGAGTGAAGTAGGAGCCAGCTTCAATTTACAGACCAGAACTTGTCAATTGTACTGCCTATGTTTATAATACACAATATATCGCTGAAATTTGTAGTGTTAGTTACCTAGGCGTTATGATTTTTAAAAAAATTCATCAAAGGCTCTTTCCCACTGTCAGTATAACTCTTACACTTTTTCCCATGGGTCAGGCAGAGCAGAGCAGGATTGTGGGAGAATTAATTTTTAATAGATCTCCCTTATTTACTGAAGACTATCCAACACTGGAGACGTTTGACAATCTCAGTCCAACTTTAACCTGTAAGTCTGTCCCTCTTACTTACACAGGAAACCAAAAGAATAAAGAGAACGGTGATAAAACTGTGGGAGACCCTGCTGCTTGGGCCTTAACGCCTATTACACAATATGGTGGGTAAATGTCCTGCTCTGGAGTTGCTCACGGCACAGAGAGCGCACTCATCCCCGGGGCTTGGGGAGGTAGCGTATTACAGGGCAAGGGATCCCTTCAAATTGTAATGCTCTGATCTATTTGGTAACCTTTGAACTTTAACTTCTAACCTGTCTTGAATGATTCTTCTACAATGCCCTTATAATGAGGATAAATTGTCAATATAAAATTACTCTTAAAATCAGCACAGGCTGGTGGTCTAAAAGAAACTTTACTAAGACTGACTGACTTAAGAAAGAGGAGACAGATGCCTGACAATACTAGTTTTAAATTTACATAGTACATGTGCTGAAAAGAATTACGATTATGGCTATTGATTCTAACTAGTGTGGAAAAGGTGTGGCAATCTGGGGAATTACCGATCTGGCTACTAATTCTTTAACATTTAATTACATAAACTTAATGGTAAAATTGTTTTTCTGGAAATCCTACTTGTTATAATGTCTGTAAATTTAACCTTCATTATCACATAGAGCTCTTCTCGTCATTGTAGTCAGTCCTTAGTTTACCTCATGTTTTAAAATTCTTGAACCAGTATATGTAGCTTTTCTTACTTTACCTGATAAGTGAACTTATGCTGTAGATTGGTCAGTAGATTTAACGCCCACTCCTTGCAAATGCACAACTCACCAGGGGACAACCAGGGGGTGATATTTCTTTATCGAGCACATATTTTTACTTTTACTCTTTCGCACCTGTGTGGCTCACTCAGCCATTCCTGGGCTTTTCCTTCCTTCTCAGGCCCCAAATCTGGAGTCATTTCCTTAGATTAGAAAAGAGCTATGCATAACCAGGATTCCCATGGAAAAAGGAGCAACTTCTTTTCAATTTTTTAACAGAAAGATTAACAGTGTGGAAGGCAGGAAAGCACTAGGGAGCACACTTTCTCTATAGAGCTGTGCAGACTGGTCTAAAGGGAAGGAGTTCTGGAGCCCTTGGTGGTTTTTTACACTTTTAATGGTTTCCTGTGGGGAGGCGACCAGGTACAGGGCAGGCAACTGGCTGGGAGGCTGGCAGGTCTTCCAGCCCCCCCGCGAATCTTCACTCTTTCTGGGCTCTCTGGCGGCGTATCGTGGCCTCTCTGCTACACCCTCTGCTCCACGCTCTATTCTCTGTTGCTGCTTCTCTGCTTATAAGCCCAGTCTCTGGCTCAGGTGCGCCCACTCACACAGGCTACACCCTACTCCAGGTGCCGCCATCAGGCACGCGCGTAGGCCTGCAGAGCTCCATCACTGAGGGGAGGGCGGAAAAATCTGGTAATTCTGATTTACCCTACACACAGACTGTTCTGATTTATTTTTAATCTCACTTTCAATAAATTCTCAGTTCACATGGGTGAATTTATTATTCTAATCTGAACTTTTTTTTCCAGCAAAGCCCATGAGAGCATTGAAAGCTAACGTAAGTGTATATTTTAATGACAAAAAATGCTCAATCACAGGAAAAGGTGGAGAGGAAGTATGCAAAGCCTTAAGTCTTGAGCTCTAACTTCCACTATGAAGGAAACACTTGAGGAGCAGGTTATATGACACCCTGACAGCCAGATAACTGATAGAAATTCAATTCAGCGTTATAAAAAGGCGTGGTGGGTGGGGCAGAGGCAAGGCAGTTCTAGATTAGAGACTTAAGCAACATAACCGCCAAGTTCCACGTGTGATGCTTAGCTGGATTCTGGTTTAAAGAGGTCAGTTAGAACTGAAATTTCAACAATTCGATACTTGGAGATATTAGAGAATTATCAGTTTTGTTAGGTGTGAGGATAGTGTATGATTAAACAATGTCGGTTGTGTTTTAAAAACTATCATATACTATCTTCACACCTAACAAAACTGGTAATTCTCTAATATCTCCAAGCATTGAATTAAAATGCAACCCAAGCCCTCCCTGGCGGTGCAAGGGGTTAAGTCTCAGCACTATGAAGCTATCCGCAGCCACTGCAGCTGACCCCACATGACCAGCAGACCTCTCCTGTCTCCCCGCTGCTCCCCTCAGCGCTGTATTTCAGTAGATCCACCTGTTCTGCTCCGCACTCTGTTTCTGGTGAATCCTTTCACCTCCTCCCCACCCCTGCACCTCTAGCCTACACTTCAGCTCCTTTGTGCATAAATAAATCTTTACAAAAAACAAAACGCAGCCGAGCTCCCTGCCCCCACCCCCACCCTCCGCAACTTGCCCAG
>PVIJ01021616.1:0-18109 GCA_004024925.1 Scalopus aquaticus | reverse complement strand
TAGTGACCGAGTCCTGTCTCCTAGCATCTCACAACTGTCCACTCACCACCCACCTTCACTGCCATCAAGTGCGTCCAAGCCATGGCTGGCAGGTGGGTATGGACCCCTGCCGAGGCCCCCTAGGGGCCCTCCCTGTGTGCCGTCTACTCCAGACGCTACAGCCCGGGGTCTCTGTGGAGCACCTGTCTATGACCACTGCCCTCCTAAAAACCCCTCTGAAGCCTCTGAAGCCTTCCATTGCTCCCCAGTAATGTCCTTAATTCTTCCCACAGGCCCAAAGCCATCCTTCTCTTGGGCAACGTACAATGACTCAAATCTTAGGATCAGATTAGACCCACCATGCACATTTCTTTTTCCACACTGATTTTCATATGCTTCTTATCTTAAAAAAAAAAAAAAAAACACTAAAAGCCCAGGTTTGCAAAGGTAAAATGTCAGGGGAAGGAACTCAGAGTACTCAGAGCAATCTACTGTAGCAATGGAGGACAACCCCAAGCTAGAGTTCGTGTCATGTCCAGCAAAGGTTGAGTATTGCTGCATTTTCTTGAAATTTTAAAGTGTCGCACAGATTCCTGTGTGGCACCCTGGGGTGCCTAGGAATACAGTCTGGAGAGACCATTCTCGATTATTTATTGAAAGCATAGATGAACTAATGAATGAGCAAGTGGATGAATGAGAAACATGAGAATCTGATGTGAAACAAACAAAAAAAATCTATCATCTTACTCCACACAAATTCTCAGAGTTGCCTGTGAATGCCGGCTCAGACAACAGCCCTGACTGCTTCAGAGCCCATTCAGTCCTTCTCTGGGCCTTAGTCTTCCTGGTGGTAGGCAGGTCAGGAGCCAGCAGTATTCAGGTCAGGAGCCAGCAGTATGTAGGTCCGGAGCCATCAGCCACTTGTACAAACACAGCCCTTAAGCCAGACAAGCACCTGTGTTGACTAAGGCCAGTGAGGAAAGAGAAGAAATGATTGTGTCCCACCCATGCCCTTCATTCATCTCCACATAACCCAGAGTTGTCTAGTAAGGAGACCAAAATCTTCCCCAAACTTGAGGGTCAAGTTTCAGGTGAGCAAAGCTGAAAAAACACGAGGGACTTGGTACAAATCCTGACAGGAAGAGAAGAGAAAAACAAAGGACAGGTTTAGGGGAAATGCCAGTGCCCAAGGCTTCCTTCGTCCTAAGCAATGGCAACAGCTGTGCTAGTTGAGGAAAATGAAATGCAACAGCTTCCAGACTCAGTTGTGCCTAAGGTAAAGAGGAAAAGGAAACAGGGGTTCTCGTTTGGCAGCTTCCTCCTCAGGGACCACAGAGCCTTGGTAATCAGTGCTGGGGTGGAGAGTGGGGTATGAGGAGGGGAGAAAAAACTCGCATTATTAAACCTGTATAAACATCGTCAAGTTCACGTGGCGACAGACTTCATAAAGCAGACATGGCAGACCACAAAGCTTGGCGTTGGAAGTATGAACAGGAAATTTAAAGGTGGGGTGTGTACACAAAGCAGGGGCCCATCAGACCTCAGACCAAATCATTTTCCCCACAAAAGTCAGGGGCCTCAAAGTCTAGGCTCCAGGGCACAGACTGCCGAACGGGGGAGCCCAAGCATACCCAGCCACAGGCACTAGCCTCCAGCTTCACACCCCAGCCCAGGGCTCCACCAGGGGCTACCGAGGGAGACCCTGGGACCCTCAGGTCTCAGCACCCTCCAACAGGGAGTCATTTCTGGACCTGACACAGCCAGCCTCCCTCCCTCTCTCACCTCCTTCCCACAATGCCTCCCTTCCACCCTGTCAGAAACTTCTCCCTCCTCTTCCCTTGAAGGATCCTCCTCAAACCCCTCCCTCCAACCCCTCCCTGGTTTTGCATACTCTTTGTCCCATTTCCCTCTCCCTCCTGCTTCAGAGGGTCTGCCCTACCTGCCCTGCGCCCTCCCTCTGTGCCCTTTGGAACCCCACAGGCCTCTCCCAACCACAGAGGAAAGGGCCCAGACTGGGCTCACCGTGAGCTCCGGGACTGGCCAAGTAAGTGCCAACCCCCAGCTCAGGGAAAGGAGAGTGGGCTGAGGACTCCTCCTGAGCGCAGAAGGCCCACCTGGAGAAGAGCCGAGGGCTGCCAGACCCTCTCCGGCCTCAAGTGAGGGCAAAGTTGGGGTCTGGAGCCATGGCGGGGCCGAGAACTCTCCTCACCGTCCTCTGTAGCCACTGTCCCACCGGGGACCCAGGGGGGCACTGCATCTGGCCACAACAGCACCTCTGAGAGGGACGCCTCTCTCTCAGGAGGGCCTGAGCGGTGGGGGGAGGGGAGGGGAGCTTGTGGGGGTCCCAGGCTGACAGAAGCAGCAGGGTCGCACAGAGCATGAACTCCAAGGAGGGGCTGCTGGCTTCAAATGCCATTTCTGTCACTTCCTGGCTGTGTGACCCCACACAAGTCGTAACCTCTCTGAGCCTCCCGTCTGTAGCATGACAGTCACGAGAGCTACCTCACAGGCCGGCGGTGATGATGACGTGGGTGCTGCGTGTTGAGAGCACCCTATAAACGCCAGTTACTATGTCATCATGACAAATGTTACAGGGTGCCCTGTGTTGGTGGCTCTGAGTTCAGGACTTCAACAGAGTGACCATCTAGGACACGCTCCTCACAGCACCCCAGGCCCCCACCCCACTCTGGGTGGCCCCTCCCACCTGGGGCTCCATCTCAAGCAAGGGAGCCTCAGGGCTGAGGACACCCCGAGTTCCACCTATTCCTGACCCTGAGAAAGAAGGCCTCTGGAGGTCATCGAGCTACACTGCCCTGGAGGCTTGCCCTGGCCATCTGTTGGTCTATCTGTCCATCTGTGTGTCTGCCTCACCAATTACAATCCTATGGACAGAGGCAGGATGGAGCCTGGCACCCACCTTTTACCCAGTGCTGACTGGGCCCTCTGTGCTGCCATAGACCTTCACAGGCCCTGCAGCCAAGGAAGCCCCTTTGCAGGAGCAAGGGACCAGAAAAATAAACCAAATAAGTGTAAATCCTGACTGGGGCCAGAGCGACAGACAAGAACGTAGCATGAGTGTGCTCGTACACTTAACACTTGTACTCCATAGAAGCATATTCCATTCTTGAAAGTCCAAATCCTGGACTGTCATAGGTGGGTGAGACTGGAAACTGCCCCCCAGGGGACAAAGGAACAGACCCCACTCCTCCTGAGCCCAACTCAGAACTCTTTTCTCTCTGCCATGGGGTACATTGGAAAGAGTCCCCCCAGAGGGCCTTGGGTCCAAAAGGAAGCTGGGAAGAAGGAGGGCCTTCCTCGACTCCCCAGGTTTGGAACGTGACACCGAGAACTTTATCCACATCTACCAGGTCTCCTGGATTAGGAAAAGCAGCTCAAGGGGCCACGGACCCTGCCCGCAGCTCAGGCCATGAACTCCCGGGGCCAAAATGCAGCGGCTATTCAATCCCCTCCACTTACAACCCTGCAAGCCCACAAGTGTGTGGACAAGTTTCCGATCAAAGAAATGGATTAGGGCTCCCTGGTGGCGCAGCAGGTTAGGCGCAGCACTATGAAGCTATCCACAGCCACTGCAGCACAAGTTCGATACCCGGCCATGGAGTTTCCCACATGGCGCAGCAGACCTCTCCTGCCTCACCCACTGCTCCCCTCAGCAGTGTATTTCAGTAGCTCCGCCTGTTCTGCTCCCCGCTCTGTCTCTGGTGAATCCTCTCATCACTCCACACCTCTGGCCTGCACCCCAGCTTGTATGCATAAATAAATAAATCTTTAAAAAATGAAAAAGGATTAAAGAAAATAGGGTGTTTGGGTGATGAGAATTTTCTCTCAAGATTCAACTGTTGTCTGTGATCTATCTATTGAATTCTCAAGTTATAAAACCATTATAACACAGCAAAGTGTACTAGGGGTATTTAGATTCTCCAATTGCCCTGAAGAAAACTAAAGGAACATTTAAAAACAACCTTGAGGAAGTTCGTATCATCATTTAGTCCAAAAGTTGGACTAAGAGAGAGATATGGGGGGAAAGAAAAGACCCCAGGCTGTGGGCCAGAAAATCAGCCTTGCAAGTGGTTCTGACACCTCCCCACTGCCTGCTCAGACCTGGTCATGTCTCCTTTAGAAAGCCAGCTTTGGGGGTGACAGTGAAGAAAGGAGAAGCTCAGCCCCCCAAGGTGCTGGTCCGGATGAGAGGTCCCCAGGCTCCATGACCCCAGCTGGCAAATCTAGGAGCGCTGCCCCTGGCCAACAGCTGGAATCAGTTTCCAGAGAGTTCAGGACCCATCCAGGAAACCCCGACTCCCCAGAAATCCTTGGCCCACCCGAGTCACTTCCAGCCCTTCCACCAGGCAAAGCTGCAACCCAGCTGTGAGAGGGAGCTGCCAAAGGTGGGGGGTCATAAAGGAAGGGGCCCTGGGTCAGGCTGTGGGGCATCCCAGGGCTGGCTGCCAGGCTCCTCACACACCAGGCAACACAGATTTGTGTGCAGCCTAAACAGTAGGAAACATACAGCCCCCCAACACCTGCCCAGAAGGCAGGGCAGGCATGCCATCGACATGGCTGCTGGCTGGCCCCAACTCAGAGGCCCAGACAGTTCAGTCAAGAGGATTTACGAGAGAGCAAGGAACACACAACAGTCAGCAGAGGCTCCCCCAGGGGTAGGGGAGGAAGCAACTGAGGGCAAAACCTTCAGGGGTCAAGCAGCGCCCCGTCCTAGCGCGTCTGATCTGCTCAGTGGCCTCATAGAAGCGATCCCCTGAAGACACACTAACTGGGTTCCAGGGCTCAGCTGGGAGCAGGGCCGCCGCCTGCCCTCAAGCAGCATGGGGCCCTGTGGGGCTCAGCAGCAGCCAGGTGCAGGACCGGGCACTCACGCCCCACTGCTCTGACCACTCTCCCCAGGTCCCTGCCTGGCCTGGTGCTGTTAGAACAAGGGAAGGATTTTTCCATCCCAATTCTGTTTTTCCTCCAGGACTTCCCATTTCAGCTAAGCTCTCTCTACTCACCCCACTGCCCAAGACAGAAACCCCGGGTATCCCACACGACCCTGGACCCCAATATTAATGTGTCTACAAGTCCCATCAATGTTGTCATTTACAAAGACTCCCCAATATACCCTTTGTCCTCCATCTCCACCACCGACACCAGCACCTCAGCGTCCCCACATACACACCCATTCTCCTCAGAGTGGCGGTGTGAACTCTTCCAAGGGCAAAGGTGACGGTGCCAATCCCCCACTGCTCCCACCATGAATCGAGGCCCTGCAGTGCCTGGTCCCTTCCCCTCTCCACACCGTACCCCCTTGCTCGCCAAGTGCCCCAATGCTGCCTGCTGACAATCCTCCAACTTGTCTTGGGATCTTTGAATCCTCTCTCTGGACCACCATCCCCTAGTATTTCTACTCATCACTCTACCCTCGGTTTCAACGTCAGTTCTCCAGAGAAGGCCCTAGAGAGAGGAGGCCTTACGTGCCTCCTTTCAGACACGCACCCGCCTCCCATGACCCATGTGGTTAGGGGATACGTCTGCTGCCCTTTTCCTCCATGCACCAGGCTGCTTTGCTCACCACTGTGTGCCCAGCCCCCAGCACAGAGCCTGGCACACAGCGAGCACCCAGCAATAGCCACTGGGGGATTCAGAGCCTGGGATCCTGGTATTTGAGTGGAGGGTAGACAGGCAAGATGGCCATTTTAGACCTTCCCAAGAAATGTACCATTGGCCCTGCCAAAGGACCAGGCAGTTCTCACGGGGGTCCGTCCCTGTGGTGGCAGGGTAGGTGCACGCCCTCAGGGACACCAAGGACACAGTGGCGGTGACGTGGAGCCTCGGATGTCACGAGCAGAATCCATTCAGCTCAGAGAACTCGCTGGCCCAGAAGTCTGCACATACACCTCAGAGCTGGCGATCTCCACTGCAGCCTCCGAGTCTGCCCCACGCAAAGGCACAGAACAGCTCAAGGCGGCCAGCCCTGCTGCCCAACCCTGCTCCGCAGCCCGAGGCCCGAGCCACCCTCTCCCTCCCTCCAAATCAGGGCTCTCCCACCTGACGGGCCGTTGCTGTCACTGTCTCTCCCCAAGAAAGCCATCTTCCTTCTTATCTCTTCTGAGAGATCCCAGAAATGCCTCAATTTCTGGCTTTTCTTGGAAATCTGGGAGCTTGGGCAACATGGGGTGCAGCCTCCAGAAGGTGGCAAGTGACAAGAACTGAGGAGCAGCTGTACCCTTTACCAGCCCGTGATCTCCGTCCCCGGCCCGCCCGGCCGGGGGCCTTCCCCTCACCTGCACGACAGCCTGCAGTCTTCAATCAGCCTCATGGGCCACCCCAGGCTGGACCCCAGGCTTACTCATCAGGACCTCATCTTCTCATCTCCGCCCGGTGGGGGGTGGGAAGAGGGAAGGGTGTGCACTAAGATCACAGGGTCACCCACCCCTCTGCCCCCCACCACCCCTCCCCCAGGGCCGGCACCTTATTTTATCTTGGCTTATTTCATCTAGGCTACCTGAGTTACCGGTTCATATAACACCTCCTGTGGCTTGTCCCTTATAGTTTATTAACATCCACTAATAAACAGTGTGTGGGCCTCCCACGGCGCCACCAAGAGGAGCCCAGCTAAGCGGGCTGAGCCCTCCCTGTCCTGCTGCTCTCAGCACATCTTTGGCCATAAGGGAACAATTAGGAAAAACTCCCTCCGGGTTATATTTAGAAAAGGACGGAGAGGGGGGAAATGCTTCCTCTAGTAATTTTCATTCAGTTGCACAGGACTGCCTGTCCCCACCTACCCCCAGACCAGCGCCACGGGGCACACGACCGCCTCTCCCAGAACACGGGTTAAAATCAAGCCCAGCCTCTGCCCAGCCCTGATTATGCCCGCGTTTAAAAATAAGATGTGAAAGATGCATTATGTAAGACCTGTAACACTCTGCTGCCCACCTCCGACTCTGGAATCAAAGATCATCATTTCTGCCATCAAAAAAGAATGAAAGAAAGGCAGGAACAATGAAAATAGCCGCCCAACGTGAGCCAGATCAAAGCCATGGGCACAGAAAATGAGGAGCCAGGGGGGCCTTTAATTACTGCCTGCATCCTCCGAGTCATGTGGCGAGAGGGGAGAAGAAAAGTTTTGAAGACCACCAGGTTCCGTCCCGCTGCGGCTCCCGTTTCCACCGCCAGCACCAGTTCCCGACAAACTCGCGCCTTTCATTTCCCTCCCTTTTTTCCCTCCTTTTTCTCTGCCCCCCACATGCCAGACAGGACTCCTAGACTCCTCAGTGCTCGCTGTCCACCAACAGAGAGAGCTCAAAGGGGCTCCTCTGAGACCCCAAGACTGGCAGTGCCCCCCCTCCAAGGCTGGAGGTGTGGGTGGGAGGGAGGGGAGAGGAAGGGGGCCCAGCCCACAGCAGCCCGGGGGCTCCAGGCAGGACCAGGGACCCACAGCGGGGGCCAACGCCGCAAATCACGGTGACTTTTTTTTTTTTGCAAGTCTCCCTGGTTGAGAGGGGAAAAAAAAAAAAACTCTTCAAATTCACATCGGGCAGGGCTCCGTGGGGCAGCAGATCAAACCTGAGGACCGGCTGTTTGAGCTCAGCGGCAGAAAAAAGGATTGCCCAGGGACTGAGCTTAAGTAGAAGCTGGATTAAACTTCAAACGCAAACTCCCCCTTTTTCTACACAGCAGACAGTCATGGCTAATATTGCAATATGGACTCTAAAAATGCATTACAAATAACTTACTCTGGACAGGGACTTGGGTCTTTTGGATCAGGGGAGGAGCCAGGGAGATAATTTCTACAGAAAAGACCCGGGAGCCTGCCCTCCTGCCCCGCGGAGGAAAGTCCACAGAGTTTTGGGCCCAGGAGGCCAAACTGCAGGCCCCAAACAGGAGCCCATTCGGAAGAGGCCTTGCTGGCCGGCTCCCCAGGGGGCCGGACACCCAAGTTCTGAGAGAGCAGGTGGAGCTCACAAATGAAAAACTGCAGGCACAAGTGACAGAACACTGGTATGTTCAACACGTCCGATGACTCGAACAATGGACGCACTGGCACTCTTAGCACATGTCTACGAACGGCGGGGGCCTAACCGCGCCGCTCACGTGCCCGGCAAGTGGCTCACTGCAGAGAAACCTTACAGACAGAGTCAGTACAGGGGGAGCACAGACAAGTTTCAAGTTGTAGGGTTTCCTTCTTTCAACACTTTTAGGGTATCCATGTGGCCCCCATGGGTGGGAAGCTCCAGAGCCCAGGAGGGGCCTGGGTCAGGTTAGGACCAGCACCCCAGGGACTTGCAGAGATGCAGGCGGGGAGCAGGCACGGAGGGGGGTCTGGGTCTGGGAGCAGCACAGGGCACCTGTCCTCTTTGTGGGCTGTGGCTCAGGACGCAGAGCAGGATGGGGCTGTAAAATAAAGGGCTTAGGCAAGGACATGCTGCTTTCTTAGAGAAAGCTTCTAGAGTCTTTTCAGAAATTCCCAAAGCCCAGCCCCCTCGGGTGACTGCTCCCTGAGATGGTCAGGGGGTCGGGGTGCCTACTATGTCAGCGAGCTGGGGAATGGGATTCCCAGGAGTGGGCACCTTCATGCATCACATATGGGGGTCCTGAAGGCATGTGTCCCCATTGGGGCGATCTCCACATAACTTCACCATAGAAGATCACAGATTGGAGCATTGCCAGGGGTGTGCCGCTGGAGATAGGTCTGTGAGGAGCAGGTGGAAGGTGTGTCCTTCCCCAGACAGAAAAACCAGGGTGGGCTCCCAATCCCAGTAGCCCCTTCTTTGAACCCCACAACTCCACCTCTCTACTCCTGGGGCTCCCAGAGGAGGGACCCAGCTCTGTCACAAGACAGCACAACAAGCAACGGACTGTTCTGGAAACACCCAGGTACCTTCCCTGTACTGCTGGGCACTACCCCCCACCACCTACTGGGGCAGCTCCCTCTTTACACCCCACCCCAATCCATGTTATCCTTTGGGAGTGACTTGTTTGAAATCAAAGGAAAAGGCCCACCGTTCACTGACTGCAGCCCCACGTGCCGGGGAGCGGCCCCTCACACTCACTGGACCCTCTGAGTTTGTCATCACCAAATACAAGACCCACTTCACAGAGGGATAAACTAAGGCTCACAAGCAAATTAACTGCCAAAGATCGCAGATTTGGGGCAGAGATGGAATTTGAACACAAGACTGTCGAGATCCAAGTTATCCATTTTTCCTCCCAAGGTGTGATGTCATCTCGCAAAGATTCTTTAGTGCTTCCACCGCATCAATAGTAAGAAGCACCTCTAAAAAGAGCGTGTGAAATGCACAGGCTCTGGGGGAGGCAGCAACCAGGCACTGACAGGCTCAGCAAGTGAGTTACACACGCTCCCGACAGAATAGGAGGCCATACCACTGGAAGCCCCACCAGGGCTCAGCACTGCACAGCACCCCCTAAGGACGGGGTCAGAGGAGGGCCGCAGAGAGAGGGCACCTGAGAAACAGGGAGGTTGCAGAGTGCGCTTTTCCCCTCCCCCCCCCCAGAGGACAGAGCATCTGCGACACACCAGCTTGCAAAGGAGCTCCCCAAGATGGAACTAACTGTGTGGCCAGGCCCAGGCCACAGAATGCCCAGCAGAACTACCACCACTGCACCTGAGAGTGCAGCCCGGGCTCTACCCTCCCTTGCACCCCCAGGCTGGAAACCACAGGCTGGGGGATGGCAGCGCAGCAGACAAGGCCCCCAGAGCGGGGGCCAGGAGGCCCGCGTGCAAACTTAATGAACTCCACTGAGCCGATCCAGTCTAGCCAGACATGGGCCCAGGGGAGTGTGTGGAGACAGGAGGGGCGACCTCCCCCAGAAGCCAGCAGCTCCAGCCTGAGACACAGGCATCTGATCAGGGTCACTGATTACTCCTGCTCAGAAGCAGAGACTTTTGGCCCCAGGTCACCCCTGGAAGCGTTCTGCGGTGGCCATTCCTTAGCAGGGAAGACCCCTCATTGGGTTTGGGGGGGAGGGGAGGCCTTCAAAAAGGAATAAACACCACCCACAGAGATATACTCAGAGTTGACAGACATATAGGCCAAGACTCCTGGCCTCTTGGCAATTTCTAGCCTCTGTAATGTCAAATGGGTAGAAAGAATACCAGTCACCTCTGGGCCGCCCCCATCCAGGAAGATTGTCAGGTGTGCAAACACTCACTCCACAGGACAGGACAACTTAGTGGCCAAGACCTTGGCGTCTGTGGTCAGAAGGGCATCGTTTGCCAGTAGGCCCTGCCATGTCCTGGCTGGGTGGCCTTGACCAAGTTACTGAACATCTCTGGGCCTTGGTTTCTTGACAGGTAAAAATAAAGGACCCCCCAAAGTGCACATCTAAAAGAGATGCTGAGGGCGTTGAAGGACGGGGTCAGGAGAAGGGACCAGCAGGGTGGTTGGCAGCAAGTGTAAGTGCTTGGTAAATGGCTGCGTGTGATTACTAGCCTGAGGCTGGGCACACAGCACTGCTAGCATCCTCCTGTGGTAAGGAAGCAGGCACCCCTGCCCCACTGCCCCACTTCTTATGCAGCACTTCACAAGTGAGTGCCCCCACCTGTAGGCTGGAAAGGACGAAATGAGGAGGTTTGCTCCCTCCCTCACCCTCCTCTTAGGGACGCCAACACAGGCCTCTGGTGCACAAAGTCGTAGGAAACCCAGCAAGACCCCACTACAACCAGGCCCAAAACCACACAAGGAAGCCAGTCCCAGTGGGGCCAGGGAACAGGATAGATTATACCCAGTAGCTCCACCAAGGGCCCAAGTGTGACCGTCTCCGCCCCACCCCCACACGGAAACATCTTGAAACAAGGGGAAAAGTCACAAAGGGGTAAGGCTCCAGAAAGGGACGCGAGGCTGAATTCCTGGGGCCAACAACTCCCACCAGGCAGGCCGATGCCCATCCAGTAGCAACATGCCACATAAAAAACCACTTTCAGGTTTTGAACACATTTCCACAGCTGATCTTTTTCCTCTGTCTGTGAATGATATTCTTGTCTCTGCCACTTAGATAAGAAACTAAGAATTAACAAAGATACCTCAGCCCTGTGTCCCGAGCTCAGCCTAGCACCGTGCCTGGCATAGGCAGGTACTCAATAAATATTTCTTGATTAGGTGATTAAAAAATAATTGTAGAGTCCTTCTGTACATTCCACAAAGGCAGAAACTATGATTCATTCACTTGCTTTTCTGAGTAAGAGTTCATGAATGAGTGAGTTAATGAAAACAGCAACCAGAGCATTTATTTAAGTGCTGTTTATGTGCCAAGTGTTGCTCTGGGCATTTTGCACTGGTTAACTCGTTTGATTTCTGGAATCAACACTATGAGGCATGTGTTACTGTCAGTTTCGTTTTACAGATGAGGAAACTGAGGCATGGAGAGTTAAGTAACTTGCCATCATCACACAGTAGGTAAGAAGCAGAAACGGGATGAAAACTCTGATTCCAGCATTTGTGTGATGCGTGAACAAGTTCAAGGGGAGCTGACAGATAGCTGATGTGGGATGTTCTGTGCTGTCTGTCCAGCATCCACCCCACCGTCTGCAAAGGCACCCCATCTTTCATCTTCCTGAGCAAACACCCTTCCCTATGTGACTGAAACCTCTGGGCCTGGCTAAATAGCCCTGATCACTCCCCACACACTCAGGGCCTGCTTTGGGGATGAGCAACTTACCCATCTGGGCCTCTCAGAGAGAATCCTGCGAATTCATTACACTGCAGAAAGAGATTTTCAACCCAGGAGGAGAACAGGAGTGTGGCGCCTCCGCTGGAGCAGCATTAACCTGCCCACTCTTACAAGAGTCTGGCTGAGAATGAAGCCAACACAGAGGGATGAGGAGATGCGGGAACAGGAGAGAGCGCACCGAAGGCCCCAGCCAGGCCAGAAGGCCTCTTCTTAAGCCAGTTTGAGCTGCAGCCCATCTCCTTGCAGTGGAAAGATTCCTGACCAAGGCCGGGGTTCAGGTCAACATGTCCATCCCTGGGGCCTGGCCTGCACGGCCTCTCCCCTCTGCTCCTTTGAAGTGCCCACTTTGTAAGTGAGGGCTCAGAACAGGCCCAGGACTTGGTCAAGTCTCCACAAAGTCAGAGGTTAGAGCCTAGAACATGGGTACCCCAGTGCCAGTATCTGTAGATCTTCCTCCGCCTCTAACATGGCTCTTCCCGCGCCTTCTTCATTTCCATGCATCCTTATCACCAGCGTAAGGATACGGATGCCTAATAAATACTTGATAACAGGAAAGGAGGGAAGGAGGAAGGGAAAGGATGACTAAACTCCTGGCAGTCAAACACTGACTGCTCTTATTCATCTTGGTGTCCCCATGTGCCAATCACAGTGCCTGGCACAGAGCAGGGTCCAAAAACAAATCTGAGGAATGGAGAAGTGAACACAGAAACGAAAGCATGAGGCTTCCTTCTGCCAGGTCATCACGGAGAGGGCTCCACACATCCTAATGCTAGCAGCACTTTTTGCCAGGGGCACTTTCAGTAGGCTTGGCTTTGCCCAGCTCCTAACTGCACACCTGGTTGTAAACCTCCAGCCACACGGTTTTTAGCCCACATGGTAAAATCACCCCATACCTGCCCCTCTACAAGCAGGCATAGCAAATGGTCCATCCAGCACTGAGATGTCCTTCGGCGTTTTCCTTCTCTCTTCTTATACCCCTAGGACTCCCACAGGTTGAACACCCTGCACCTTCCTCTCCCGAAAGGGGTACGTGACATGCAGGACCCAAGCTGAGCTTCCTATAGAAGGATGGGCACCCCCAGGCCACAGCATGGGTGAAGGGGTACAAGCAGCCAAATGTTGGTTGCTCCTAACAGCGTTTTTGGGTGGGGCCTCGGGAAAGTCTCACGAACCTTTCCAAAGACACAAAAGGTCTAGAATCATGTGATGACATGAGTCTCTGCAGTTAAGCCCACATCAGCCACACATGCCCAACAGCCACCTACATAGGCAGCAGGCAGGAGCGGAGACCCAGGACCCGAAGGAGAGGCACAGCCACTCACCCAACCATTCCCCTCCCTGGGCATCAGCTCCCCAGCCCAGCACCAAGCAGGTCAGACCTTGCAGGGTGTCTGGTCATGAAGCAAAAAGCACCAATTGTGGAGCCTGGATCTGGAGTCAAATCCAGAACGACGGCAAAGACTACAGTGACTGTTGACTGAGTGAGTCCTGTGTGCTGGGCACATCCCAAACCCTGGTCACAAGTATCTCAAAGCTTCCTCCCAGGACCCCCACAAGATTGCTTCTGCCATTAGCCCCAGTGTAAGATGAGGAAACGGAGGCAAGGAGATACCCACTAAAGTAACAAGATTAACAGCGTTGTCAGGGGTAGAACCAGGTGAAGTCCAGTAGGTTATATATCCTCTGAAAGTCCCAGTGAACTCATCTGTAAAATGGGTCCAGATGACCAACTCAAAGCACCAAGCACTGTGCCCCAGAAACTGATCCTCCCCCCATACAAAGGATATTATTATCTTATTATCATTACTATTATCATCTTCATCAACTTGAAAGGCTAGAAGGCTCTGCGATCGATCTGAATAATGGGGCCATATTCAGCTCTGGCTCCAAACAAAGAAAGTGAAACCAGGCTGCCAGAGAAAGACCCCATACCGGGGGCTCCCCAAGGCGCCAGATTCCAAAAACCTGACTCCATCAGAGCTACGTTCTTGAGGTGCTTTTCCACTGGTGGTAGTTTTGGGAACAGGCGGCCTGGAGCTGCCTGGCCGGCCTGGCCTCTCCCCTCTGCTCCTTTGAAGTGCCCAGCATGGGGTGTGCTGGAAGGAAACCCTGGGAGGCAGAGACCAGCTGTGGCAGCACCTACCCACCCCCACCCAGCTACCTCCCCTACATAGCGCAGCCTGACTGGGCCTTTGTTGCAGGAGCCCAGGCAGGGGACAGCCAGGGACCTGGCCTCATTATGTGCCTGACCTCAGGCCGGCCCCTCCCCCCCAGGGTGGAAGGTTAATGTGGCTGCCCGCCATGCAGGCCTGGGCCTCTGGGAGGCCTCTGTGGACGGACAAAGGACCAGCCCCTTCCTCCTCTCCAGGCCCCAAAACAGCTGGGGGGCTGCGGAGCTCATTCAGAGAGGCGTCAGGGCCTGGAGGCAAGCTGTCCCAGCTTTGATGGCTCACAAGTCTCCCTGCCTCCTTTCCAAACCTCCTTCCTTCCTCCCACCCAGTGAAGGAAACACGTCCCATCCCGGGGGAGCTGAGACAGAGCTGCAGACAGTCCTGGGGGAGAAAGGGCTTCTGGGGAGGGGCTGCCTGCACCTTTCTCTGCCTGCCCAGAGACCCTGCTTCCAGGCAAGGCTAATTTCAGCCCCTCACAAGGCAGGGCAGCCTGGAAGGACAAGGGTCAGAAAAAAATCAGAGCCTCTCAGTCCTGACCCACCTTGACACCTGGCTTCTGGTAGAGAAAATGTGTGGGGAGGGGGGCAAAGTCCCCCCAGCTTATGGCATCACCTTCCAACAGGAGGGTTCCTTTCGCCCATATTAATTACCAACCAACTAGGCTGCTGGAGTCTATGCCAAGCACCAGATAGAATCACCTGGAAGGCTGCTCCCAATTGCTTCCTTTATTCGATTTCTAGTTATTTGGAGTTCTGCGCCCCACAATCAGGATTGACACACTGTTTGTGCACTGATTTTAATTTCTAAGGACTCCTGGGAAATTTTTGGAGTGTTTTCTTTGCTTAAGATGCTGGGACCCACACAGGGGGTCGCTGGGGTCCAGGGGGATCAGCTGCGGAACCAGCAAGAGGAGATGCATCCAGCAGGGCGCAGAGCCAGAGTTGTGCGCTCACGCGTGCCTCTGCAAGCAGGTGTGCCCCGACGTGTGTGCAACAAAAGGCAGGCTGCAAGCCTTACCTAGGGAGCAAGCAGGCAGCAGGAGCCCGCAGTGACGACGGAAACAGCCTGGTTGGCCCTTTGTTGAGAAGGACTGCCTTTCAAGGGACAAAAGGTAGAGGGGAGCTGGATGACACCCGAGGGAGCGGCAGGCACATCTGTATAGGGCATAAACCGCGTCCCATTATCGCGCCGTCTCCCGCGGCAGCATCGTGTGCGAGGCGCGTGTGCGCGCGAGTGCGGAGACCGGCCCGGCCGGCATTGTCCCGCCCAGCCAGGGACGCAGCACCCGACCCTCTTACAAAGACATCGATTTTCCTCCTTCCCTTCCAGAGTAAGATCAGATGAGCTCCCGGGGTGACATGTCCTTAACTTTTCAGTAGGATTTTCTTTTCCGATCTGTTTGTTTGTAATATAGTTTTTTTAAACCCAGCCTCTAATTGTGTCAGTTCGCCGCAGCCTCTCCGCCGCTCCCGCCCCCAAAGCGAGGAGGGCACGGGCCGATTATCTGAGCGCGCAGGCTGTTTACAGGGCATCCTGGGCCCCGAGGATGCCAGGGGGTTAGAAATTGGGGAGGGGGGAATTAATTGCCAAGAAAATACGAGGCTGTGCTGTGACTTTGATTCCATCAATTACCATTATCTTTCTCCGCAGGTCCGCCAACCATCCCCCGGAACCGGCCGTGTTTAACTTTCTTTGCCAGTCGAGATAGCCCGTCAGATTTCTGGCGGTGCCATGCCGCCCGCCTGGGCTCCTTCTGGGCCCTTATCAGCCTCTCCCAGTCAGCCTGGCCCGGCACAGCTGTTCCAGGCCCTCAGCCCCCCACTTTATCTGCTCGCACAGACCTCGGCCTGGCAAGCGCAGGGCCCGGTGCCTGCTCCACATTCCCCAGGAAGCCGGCTGGGAACACAGCCGCCCTGCTCCCAGAATCCTCTGGGAGTTCATTACCAGCCAGGGTACCCCAGCCCGGCAGCCAAGGTGCTGGCCGCGCCGCCCGGCCTCAGCGCCGGCATCATTAAAACTCCAACCTTCTGAAGAGAAGAAAGAACAAAACCACAAATTTAGATTAATAAAGCATTTGTTGATTCTACAGCAATTTAGCAGGCCCCTAAGAAACCCACCAGAGACCCGCGGAGCTCCAGTAATTTTCTGTTATATTATCTTTCTTGTAAAATACTTCCCCAGACAGAGTCCCCAAAGGGGCTCAAATATCACTGTGACTAACCAAAATCAATGTGCACTCACCTATTGACATTTTTACATAGTTTTTGGATTTAGTATCCAGCCGAAAACACAATCAACTCCTCTGCCAAGGAACCGACAGGCACTTAGCTAGTCAGCTATTAGTGTTACAAAGGAAAAAATGCAGGCACCCAGGGGAGCAGGGCGAGGAGGCACTGACGTCAGGGGGTAATTGGGTGTCTGAGAGAAATTGCCAGCGGCTGGCCGGCTCCCCCGGGGCCGCACAAAGCTGAGCTGTAACTCTAATAAAGGAGAGGAAATTCTAGAAAAGGGGGCTCTGCTACAAAGGAGCCCAGGCAGATGCCAAAAATAGCCCCGTGGAAATAAATAAATAAATGTGGCCAAAGCATATAGATCTAAAAAATAAAATAAATCACTGTATGAAGAAGGCTTTCTGGCCTTCCCTCACTGGACATCTGTTTGGAGCTCAAGGACTCTGCCTCCCCGCTTCCCCTCTGGAACCACATTGGATTTTACTGCTGGAAGGAGGTTTACCATCTATTTTGGCAAAGAGGATGAGTTTTCTTAAGAACCTAAACGTGCAATCCCCTTCCCCCCCCCCCAAGGTCGTGTCTTCCATGTTTATTTTGAGGTCCATAAGGAGGGGGGAGTTTCTATTGTTTGGTTTTATGTTGTTTTTAAGGTTTTGGTTTTGATTTGTTGTTTTGGTTTTGTGTTCTTGGTTTTTTAACAGGGGTGAGTCTTTATAATGCCATTTCCACTGAGTGAAAATTTTAAAGGTTCTGATCACACAACTTGGGGATCCCCTGGAAAAAAATCTGTATTCTAAGTAGGTTAAATGCTCTTCATTTCCCACACTCCCACCCACCACAGAGGCTCTCAAGCCTGAGGTCAGAGGTTGTGGTGCATCTGGGCAGGCTTCACTGCTTCCCCAAATGAGGCCAAAGTCTCCAAAAGGAAGGGCAGGAAAGCAGTGGCCCCCACCCTGCGGTAGCTCCTGAATCAGGCCCCAGGCAGGGATACGGCCTCCCCTGGGAGTCTGCAGCTCTCAAAAGACCTCATGGGAGGGGGGAAGGGGGCAGTTGTAGAGGAGGTTTTCAGGGCTGTGGATGGTCTGAGCACCAGAGGCTGCTGGGAAACTCAGGCCTTCTTGGTCAGGCTGGAGAAGGTGGCTTATGGAGATGGCAAAAATGGAATTCCTGGGGTCAGATTCTATTTCATCGCTTTGAAAGAAAAAGGAAAAATAGGCCCAGGATTTAAAAAAAGAAGAAAGAAAAAGAAAAAAAGCAGACTGTACTCCAACCCAAAGCTACTTGGAAATTGGTCTGAACAAAGGTCTTCAGCTAAAAATGTCAAATCAGCGCCACAGGGTTTCTTGCCCTCTAGTCTCAGAGCCCCTGCTGCAGCCCCAGGGGCCTGCTGGGAGGAGAAAAGGCCCCTCCTGGGGTCTGCCTGGGGCAGTGAGCCGGCAGCCCCACCCCTTCAAGACACTCAGGGGTTACCAAGCTTCCAGGCTGGGGTGGGGTGGGGGGCGGCTGGAGCACAGGGGGACCTATTCCTTTCCTCACTGAGCGCCCAGTGTCGGCAAGAAGGAGGAAAATAGAAAATGGGGCTGGAAAGAAGAAAGGGATCCTACAACCGGCAGCCCAGGGGAGGGAAACAGAGCTCAGGAACGCGCCAGCCAGAGCCCTGGCACCAAATCACAAACCTTGAATCAATGATGCAATTGCTTAATTAATCAGCCCGCTCAGGGTGGGTGCAGAGGATCCCTGTGAGTGTCTGACCCAACCAGCTCCTGATGGGCAAACCCCCCTCCTCGGGCCCCTCTGCAGGACCCACGGGACCACAGATGGTTGAGCACCGTCTGGGAGTCTCACCGAGGGGGGAAAATGTGAGTTCCCGAGTCCCCTGTGTGATCCAGTCATTCTGGCAGAAAGGAGGGGGGAGGGAGAGAGGAGGAGGGGAAGGAGGGAGGAAGGAGGAGGGTCTTATCAGCAACTTAGAATTTCTTGGCCTTGGCTGCAGCAAGTTAGCTCTCTCTATGTTATTTTCTTGTCCCA
>PVIJ01021615.1:0-18117 GCA_004024925.1 Scalopus aquaticus | reverse complement strand
TCATTCTGGTCTTTTCATTCCTTTGTCAGTTTTGGATTTAGGATTTCTTGTAGTATTGTTTGTAGTGGGGGTTTAGTCATGACGAATTTCTGGAGACTCTGTTTGTCTGGGAAGATCCTTATCCTTTCTTCCTAGATGAAGGAGAGCTTTGCGGGATAAAGTATTCTTGGCTGGCATTTATTGTCTTGGAGTTTGTTGAATACGTCTCTCCATTCTCTCCTTGCCTGTAGTGTTTCTTCAGAGAAGTCAGATGTCATCCTGACTGGTTTTCCTTTATAAGTTATTTGTTTCCTCCCCCTTGCCAGCTTCAATATTTTTTCCTAGTCCTGTGATTGTGTGAGTTTAACTATTATATACCTAGGTGTAGGTCTTCTAGCATCGTGGTGATTTGGAGTTCTTCTTGCTTCTTGAATGCCTATTTTCATACTTGGGAAGTTTTCTTCTGTCACCTCCTTAAATAGTTTCTCTGCTCCTTGATCCCTCTCTTCTCCTTCTGGGTTTCCTATAACTCTTATGTGTCCTTTCTTCATGGTTTCAGATAGATCTCGAATTGTCTTTTCTTTCTTTTCCCTTCGTGCTTCTATTTCCTTTTCCCTTTTGGGTCTTTTAATATTTGCATCTTCAGGATCCATTATGTGGTCTTCCATTTCATCGATTCTGCTTTTATCACTTTTCCTGGAGATCTTTAATTCTTCCAAATGCTCTTATTCTCCTTCTTTAGAGTCTCAATTTCTTTCTTCAGATCGTTAGTTGTTTTTTCCATTTCTTTCTTTACCTTTATCATGATTTCCTTAATCATGATTCGAAATTCTTTATCTGTCAGAGAGAGTTCTTCCGTGTCATTGTCTGTGAGTTTTGTTGCTTGATTTACCTTTTGTTCCATGTCCTTTCCCCAGGTCGTGCTTGATCATTTGTATTTTTCCTTCTCCCTGTTTGTCTTCTGATTTGTTCTAAGTGTTGGGAGATTGTGGCACTGGTATTGGCAGGCATCTCTTTGGGTGCTCCTTCTTGGGTGTTGGGGGGTGGTCATCTAACCGATTCTGGCCCTATTAGGCCAAACCCCTATGGGTAGTGATGCTGTGGATATGTTAATGGATGCTTTTCCTAGGGATCCTCTTCCTCTGTTTTAACCCGAAGGGTCGGGAGGTTGGTTGTGTGGTCACAGGCTTTCAGCTGTGGTGTATGGGTCATGATTACCCGGTTTTTGTGGTGGTTGGTGGTCCCAGTGCAAGCTCCACTCAGTTCCAAAAACCCCAGTAATAAAGCCTGTGGCTAGTTTGCACTAGGTCCTTGCAGGCTGGGGAAGATAACTTTGTAAGATTTTTTAGTGGTTCCTGCTAAGTTGATAGTTGTAGGTTTAATTTAGGAGGTCTTCCTAGAGAGATTCGTGTAAAACAAAATGGAGCATATTTTGTTTAAAAAAAAAAGTCTAAGAGGTGACGAAAGGGAGATCAGAGGACGAAAAGTGGAAAGAAAGAAGGAAAAAGAATGGGCAGGGAGAAAGATGGGGATAAAATAAGACACTACTATACTAGAAGAGAAAAGGGAAAAATAAGAGAGAACATATTGAATGGATGGTCTTCCTAGAGAGATTCGAGTGAGATCTGATGAGGCTTAATGTGACTGAAATAGATCTAATAGAAGAAAATGGAGTAAGGATAGGAAGATGGGTGAAGATTATGAAGAAAGGAAGATGGACAGGGAGAACAATGGAGGTAAGATAAGGCAGTACCAAAAATGAAGAGAAAAGAAAAAAGAAAGAAAAAAAATTTTTTTTAATTATTAAAAAAATAAAAGGTGACCAAAGGGAGAAGCCGCTCGGAGCTAAAGGAGGCTCTCTGGGTCGTAAGTGTAGTTGCGAGCAAGGGAAGAATTCTGTAGTCTTTTGCCCCTGAGGTCTTGGTGTTTTTAAAAGCGTGGTCCCACTGCTGAGGTTCTGTCCCCTTTCAGGTGTCTGATGTTGCTGCTGTCAGTATTCTCATTTTATCTCTTCCTGTTTTCTTCTCCCTCTGTTTCCTCCAATGTTCACTAGAGGCTATCACTGCTGCTGGGGTTGGGTCTGATGGGGAGGAGTCGCCTGAGGTCGGCCGAGCCTCTGCACCTCTGCTTCCACCACTAACTGAGCAAGGCCACTCTATGCTGAGCACAGCCACTTTATGGTGGGGGAGGGAGTGCGGACTGGTGGCTGTGTGTTGCCTCAGGCAGTTTTAATTTCGAGTCAGGCCAGGGGTCTTGAGTTGTTCGAGCCTTGCCCTGGATTTGCTGTTTCAAGTCTGGGGCAGAGGGTCACCTGTGGGTTTTTTGTTCTTTTTTTTTTTTTCCATTTCCCTTTCTCTGGGTGGTAGAGCTTCTCCAACTTCTGGAGGGCAGTGGTGGTAACCTAGCCCACCCTTTTTCTCAGTGGTGGAGCCAGGCCCTCCCAGCAGATTTTCTCCAGGGCGCGGGCAGAGTTGATCCCTCCCACGGTTATTCTCCGGCAGCACAGGAAGTGCAGGAAGCCCTGACTGGTCACGGTTTTTGTCCTGTGTTTCTCCCAGGCCTGGAGCCGGGAGCCTCTCCCCCGGTTTTACTCTGGGGCTGGCAGAGCCGGTCCTTCCCCCCGGTAGAGCTGATCCCTCCCGTGGTTTGTCTCCGGCGGCGCAGGAAGCCACGCAGGAAGCCCTGACCAGTCGCGGTTTTTGTCCATGCTTCTCCCGCGCTTGGAACCGGGAGCCTCTCCCGCGGTTTCTCCAGTGGCTAGAGAATATTAGCGCTACTGGGAGTTGGAGGGGGACTACCACCCCAGATTTCTGTTCCAAATGGGAGCTGGAGTGCTGGCTTGGTATCAGAGGTGTGGGGAGTTGCTACACCGCCACTGCCCGGGGCTTTGTTCTGAGTCCCAGCACCTTCTGTGCACTCTGCCCTCTCCAGGGCTCTGTTGCTTCCTGGAGGGACTGCCAGTGTCCCAGCCTCTCGTTTATCACTTTGCTGCGCCTTGGGGGAACCCTTTTGCCCACCTTTCTTTTTCTGGGTCTCCTCAGTTGCCTCGAGTCTTGGTTTCTTGGTTCAATTTTGCATGGAGGTGAGGTGAGAGGGGATCTGGTGGTTCTTTCTTCTCCTTAGTGTTTTCAGTTTCTTTTTGCATCCTATTCACCCGTGAGGGTGTTAGATTTATGTAGCGTTTCTGGATCTTCTCTGGGTTTGGCTGATGTCCCTTTATAAGCGGCTTTTTCTTTGAGAAAGTTGATTCTAGTGTCCCTTCACGTCCATGTTGGTGACGTCCAAGTGTAATGGACATCCTTTAATGGAAAGGAACTTTAATGCAATTAGTGTGCAACAAAGAAAAGACAAAATAATATAGTTTTCAAATCAAGCACCCAACGCTACCCACCCATCCCCTCATGGATAAATGCCCAGCAAAACAGGGCACCTAAGGAAGCCTGAGTAGGGAGGAGAGGCTGGAAAGGAGACTGGAGGAGGGAAGGAAGAAGGATGGGGAGCCAGGCAAAGACCCGGAGGAGGCACAAGGAGCAGAGAGACATGTGAAGAAGCTGAGCTTGTTTCTTGGTCCTGGACTGGTTGAAACAGGTGTGGGTGAGAGACCCGTGGGAGGTTAACGATGGCAGCGTTGGTCTTGATTTTGATTTTGCTCTTTTTCCTTCCAGACTTGTCTGTCGGTTTCTGACCCTTTTCTATGGTTCTCCACCAGGAGGTGCCTTGGATTTGTGGTAGACTTTTGGGCCTCGGTGGCCCTGTTTTGGGCCAACCCTGTTTGGCTGGGCATTTACCCATGAGGGGATGGATGGGTGGCTTTGGGTGCTTGATTTGGAAACTGTGCTCTTTATCTTCCCCTTCTCATCTCTTTATTGCACACTAGTATTAAATTTCCATTCCAGTAAAGTCTTACACACTAGTGTATATTTGTCTTGACGGGGCAGATGGCAGAACTTATTTGGAGTGGACATGTTTGAGGGTTCTGGGGTGTCCTATCCCTGCCCTGTAACATTACTACCATAGCAATGGTTTTCTGAAAAGCTCCACTAAAGTGGTTATGATGATGCACCCACAGGGCAGGCTCTGTCTCTGCTTCCCTGACTCAGGCCAGCAGGCTGAGTCTAGTGTAAATTTGGGGTGTAAATTTGATGAGTAGCAACAGGATCCAGGCTTCCTTCTATAAACTGAACCAGTCATCTGACCTCTTGGCTTTACTTCAGTTATTTGCCTCTTAAGGTATAGTTGATGTAAAATACTACAAAGTTAGCTGGGGGAATGCTCACATGGAATCAGAATCTTAAAGCTACAGAATAATATCCTTTAGCCATTTCCTGCGGGGTGTGTCTGGCCTTCCTTCTTTGCCAATGGGCTAGCAGCCTGCATGCCCCCCCACCCCCAATAGATGGCTAATCCTTGTCTTAAGTGCAAAGAGCATGTTTCTCCTGGAAAGAACAAGGAGTAACCTCAACAACAAAAAAAATGGTCTTGGTGTTCAAACATTGCCAACAAAAAGGGCTACATTGGATCTTTAAGATAGATCCAATGCCTTAAAATGCAAATCACCATTTTTGGAACTCAAATGGTTCATGCTTATAACTTTTTTTTTAAAAAAAGATTTATTTGTTTATGCATGCAAGCGCTGGGGTGTAGGCCAGAGGTGTAGGGGTGGTGAGAGAATTCACCAGAGACAGAGCAGGGAGCAGAACAGGCGGATCTACTGAAGTACACTGCTGAGGGGAGCACCGGGCAAAGCAGAAGAGGTCTGCTGAGCCATGTGGAAAGTCCCCTGGCTGGGGATGGAACTAGTGCTGCAGTGGCTGCGGATGGCTTCAGAGTGCTGAGACTTAACCCCTTGCACCACCAGGGAGGCCCCTCACGCTAATAATTCTATGTAGTTACTTACAGATTAACAGTGTTACAAAATTAATATATTTCATGACAAAAAGTAGCAAAATACTAAACAATGACAAGTAAAAGAGCTTTATTATCTCACCAGGGGCTACTATTATTAATAATTCTATATAAATCTGCTCAGACCTTTTCTATGTGCTCATACAGAGCTTTTGTTGTTGGAGTTTTAGAAATATTGAAGCTATAGCAACAAACATGCCGGCTTGTAACTCATTTCTTTCCTGTTTTTAATTTCACAATACGTTTTGAACATTTTCCACTGTTATCATATACATTTATTCTAATCCTGATGGATATCCTGTAATTTTTAAACCGATCTCCTGTTGTTGGATTTTCAGTCTTTTCCTAAATTTCTATCATTCTAAAGCAACATTGTACATAAAAGATACTCATGATCTTTGTATATACTTCTGAATATTCTCTCAAGGAATTGTTGGTCAAAGACATTTTATATACAAAGCTTTCACATATTTGCTAGAGCAACAGTTCCTTGGTCTCTGCAGTGACCCCTGGGGTAGTTTATTTCCTAGATCCTTGCTAATACCTTGACACTTACTTTAAAATCCTTGCCGTTTGATCAAGGCATTATTGATTAATGAGCATTTCTTAATTAGTAATAAGCCAAACTTTTCTTATGTATTTTGCCAATTTTTATCTCTATCTTTGAGAATCCTCAAGGTGAGCCGATGGGAGTTTTGTTTTTGTCATTAGGAACGTAGAAATTCGTAGTTGAAGTATTTTATTCTATTGTAGACACCATTCTTACTGATCTTCAAGTTGCCCTGTCTTTGGTCAGTGTACACCCTTTCACACTAGATCCTGGGTATGTTTGACATGGGCCAGTTGCTTAATAACATGTGTGCAATCTGGTTACAACAGGATGCTCAGGGTTCATCTTATACACATCCTGTCCCACATCTGGAGTCATTCATTTCTCCAGGAGCCCTGGTTCCTTCAATAGCAAATACTTAGACACTGAAAAATGTGTACTGCCACTGAATTGTTTGTCTCGGGGGCATCTATATGAACAAAGTTAAGAAATTTTTTAAAGATATGTTTATTTATATTATTAACTTATTTTAAGATAAAATAGGAAATGAATTTTATGTGATGACATACTTGCATTTCCAATTCAAATGGAAAACTACGAAGTCTTTATTGAAACTTATCTATTTTCCATCTGTTTCTCCTTTCTTCCCTGCTAAAAATCCCAATTCTCAATGATACCACACAATATTGATCTGATTTAAAAAAAAAACTTGCTACTGAAAACAGTTTAATCACTTTTTGCAGTTCTTTTTGTTCCTAGCTAATAGCCCACTATGAACGATGGAACAGAATCAAATTACCATGTTTGAAAAATTAAATTTTTTCATTTTGTTCTTGATTATTTTGCTGTTGCTTTTTAATTTTAATGTTGTTTTGTAATTATGTAATTTGTAAAACCCACAAAAGAAGAATAATTTGGAGACATCTCCCTAGTACTAGATGTATGATAGTCCCATACTACACACATTTTTCTCCATTGTGCCTCATTTCACTTCACAATGCATCCTGGCAACCGCACCACACTAGTATATAGAGATAGTCCCCATTTCTCCATGTGTGGCTGCACCACAGTTTTATTCAGCCATTACCTTGCTGATGGACATTTGGGTGGTTTGTAGTCTTTTGCTTTTACAAACAGTGCTGCAATTAATGTCCTTATATATTCTCCTTTTTGACAGTGTCTTTGGAAGCAATTTCTAGAAGCAAATTATTTGGTCAAAGGGCAAGTGTGTTTTTGGGCAGATATTATCAAATTTCCCTGTTTTGCCATTTTGTGATCTCAGACCTGTTTTTCCCTAGTCTCACAACAGAGTATGTTAGCAAATTTTGAGACTTTTGTTACTTTCATAGATGAAAAATATGATCTCAGTGAAGATTCAATTTGATAAACATCATTTTTTTATCATTAAAATGGGAATAAAGAGGTAAAGAATGTTTTGTCTAAATGAACGTGTCTTTAATTCAGCTTTCCGCCCTGATGCACTAGATCTCCCGCCAGCACTTGGCCCTGGTGAACTGGTTTCTTATTAAGTCACTATCCCCAGAGTCGTGGAAACTTGAGGGTGGTGCTGGTGACCCCAAAAGCATGTTCTCTGGAAAAGGTGTCAGGTTCAGTTCTAATGTTAATGATGCACTAATAGATTCATGGTCGGGAGAGTGCCCCCCAAGACTTAAGATGCCTCCAGAGATTCCAAGAGCTGCAGAATTGGTGAAGACACTGCTCCGGAACAAAGCGCTGATCAGCCAGGCCTGAGACTGTGCAATCAATCAAGCAGCCTTGTTTATATAGCAAAGGGTAGAAAATAGATTATTTTAATTGCTAATTGTTCTTGAGACCCCTACCAAGATATTTTTTAAAATGTGGCCTAAATGTTCTCTTCGACAGGCACAACGAAGGAATTACAGTTTATTCAGATGCTGACATGCTGCTGATTGAAGTACAAAGAAGAGTAATCAAGGTGGGTTTTTTTTTAATATGGCTTTTAACATTTACAAAGAAAATGATTTCAAGGAGTAGAGCTAGAAAGAAACAAGCTGTAAACAGTTACCAATCAGCCAAATACTCCTAGTTACTAAGAATATTCCCTCCACCCTCATTTCTTACCGCCCCTTCCATAATCAGCATCAGAATGTAACAGGAATTATTCTTTTGTTCATAACTCTTAGGGAAGGGAATGAAGGGTCAAACTTAAGGGCATCTTGCCCTCTGAAACTTCAGGACCTTGTCCTGGATAACCTCATAGACACAAACCTCCCCACCCTGTGCCCAAAGGGTTTGGGGTGGGCAGCCTCGGGGCAGCCCCATTTGGATGAAATGGGCAATCTCCCATCCCTACTACTAGACGAGGTGGAAGGGGACTCAGTTGCTGCATTTTAAGATGGGAGAAAGGCCAGCATGTAAGGAGAAGAAATCGGGTGGACAAACCTGTGAGCTGCCCATTCTTTCAGGAATTCCTTGCTTGCTGGTGTCTTGTGAAGATGGGCTCCTGGAGTCCTGACACCCCAGTGCCATCTCCTGGGCAACTCTACAATGTCACCCAGTGGTTAATAGACAGGGAATCTCAAGGTCACTGGTAGTGTGACCTCATATCATCCTGGCCTCATGGGGCATGAATAATGCTACTTACAGCCTATGCCAGGGCAGATTCAAACCCTGATTGCCTTTGAAAAACATCCTTTCAGGCCAGTGATAAGTCCAAAACACCTTTAGAGTCTTCAGTCAGTCTCAGACTGAGGTCTGCACCTTTTTAAATTCACAAGTGCCTTTTGGGTTACATTTTAAACTTGACATTTAAGCCAAGTCTAACTTTGATTCAGAAAAAGATGTATACACTGGTGAGAGGGAGGTGTGAAGGTTCTGGATATCAGGTTAATCTACAAAGTAGCTAATCCAATTAAAATGACTAAAATTTTTTTGTGTGGCCAAAGAAAATCATGCTTGGAGAGCTTTTATTAAGCCGTTACCATTCTCCCACTAAATTACACAGTATGAGAGTGTCTGCACAGTTAGGACTTGGTTTGAATGTCAGAAGCCTCTGGAAAGCTGGATAGACAAAAGCAGCAATAACTATTTTGATTTTTAGGAAGGTCCTTCTCTATGAAAATAAAGTTGAAAACTTAACAGGTGTGGCAAACACTCTTAAAGTGAGGCAAATCACCTTGGGAAAGTTCTAGAGAGGTTGGCAAAAGGGAGCCTTTTCTAATTGGCCGGTATTTTCTGCATGGGCCTCCCCCACCCTTCTTCTAGAGGATTATATCTGAGAGTCCATGAGAGCCAAGAGCCTTAGTCTAGGTCATGTAGAAAGCATGGAGTTATTTGGTCACATATACAATCTCTGACAGATCAACTACAATTTCTTTTTTATAATTGTGGAAGATGCAAAGAAGAAGGGCTGGGAGAAAGGAGCAAAGACAAGCAGGATGCTATGTGAGGAAAAAACAAAAAGGGACAAAAATGGAAATCCACATTTAATGTCTAGGACACATGGCCACTATATAAATATAGAACTATTCTTCCTGGAATTCCTTCTTTTCTAGAATAAAAATATTTCCTCAAACTATTATACAGAGATAAAAGTAAAGTATTAGAATCTAACTGACAGGCAAATGAAATTGGCACCAGGGACTTTTAACACATTGTTTGCGGGTAGTTTTTATGGCATGCTAACAGGTGGCGTGGGCCATTTTTGCTATTTTTTAAGTATAAAAAAAAAAGTATGAACATAAATATTTATACGTTTCCCGCATTCTACCGCTAGTCTATATAAAACGTATTAATACGTGTCCCGCGCTCTACTACCAGTCAACGTAAAACGTATAAATACATTTCCTGCATACAATGTGTTAAAACTGATAGCCTAACAGCTAGCAAATGGAATTTGTGGTCCTTAATAAAGACTTATTTTTTTATAATAGGATGATGAATAACTTTTAATGGTGATTTATATTTTTGTAACATGATCTCAACTGGCTATGTTACAATAAATATATTTTAAAACCCAATAAAATCTGAGAGCCAGAATATAGCACATAAATTGTATTCATAGCCAGCATGCAGCACAAAGTTATCTTGATTTATCAAACACCTGAGGAGTCAAAGGCTATTAGGTCTTTGTCCAGAACTGCCAGCTTTCATTAATTTGCAAAAACAAAGAAACAAAGGGAGAGAGAAGAGGAACCCATTGTAAGTTCTCTAGGTCATGTAGAAAGCATGGAGTTATTTGGTCACATATACAAGAATCTACAGGAAAGATGACATTGCAGACATGAATAGGCACCATTCAAAAAGGGATGCCCCACACATCATCATGGCAAGACTGGAAGGGTCTGCAGTGCCACCTAGCATGCCCTCAGCATTGTGGTAAACAAACACATTAAGAGCAACATTCTCATCAAGAGAAAGACTAATGCACATATTGAGCACATTAAATCCTCTAGAGCTGAGATTACTTCCTGAAACATGTGAAATTCATCACTAGGAATCAGGATCTAAAAGGCAAATTAAAAAGAGTTCTTCAGGCACAGCAAAGATTATTCCACAGATAAACAGGGGACTTCAAGAAGTGAGCAAGAGAAAGGGTAAATATGTAGGTAGATGTAAATTAAGGTCAACATATACATGTTAATAATGATTTGTGAAGTTTAAAATTGTGTATTTAAAATTAAATACATGACAACAATAATACAAAATATGGGCAGGTATTAATGGAGTTAAGTGTTCAAAGGTTAGCATTCTTGGAGTAGAAAAAATTAATAATTTTTATATGACTATAGTTTAGGATGCATGCTGTGATTTCCAAGGTAACATTTAAAAAAGAAACATAAAATAATGTATGCCAAGAGAAAACCAGAGTAATTTCCTTGCTGCCCAAAAAGCCTCAAAGGAACTGATTTAAAACTTTCAACAGCAAATTATTCAAGACTCAGTTTTAAAACACAACTTGCCCTTAGTGTTGGTCTAACTAAATGCCTACCACCGTGTGATCTAATTATTTTGACTTAGAGCCATTTTTATGAAAGAAAAAATTCACAAGACTTGGAAGAAAATTTGGTATTTTATTTGAACATTTTAAAGTTTCATTTTATAACTACTTTTATTTATTACCACTGAAATCTAACACTCTCACTGGAGCTTATCTGTGAGTAAAAAGGTTGGAACTAGAACGTTCAATATATTTGAAAATTTAGGGAAAAAAATCATATATGCTGTCAGTCACCATCGGTGCCTCCCGAAGCCCAGCTCCTCCACTTCTCCCAGGTGCCGCTCTCAGTGCCTGGGTGGCTGATGTCTTTGCTCTCCTGCTTTCCTTCTGCGTTCCACGCGAGCCCTTAGCTATATTATCTATGAAGGGCTTATCTGAAATGGAAGTTCGTGGTAGTTTCATAGGAATTTTTGGCTTATACTCCATCAACCTCCATATTTCCCAGTCATGCTTTCTGGACCCAAGCAAAGTCTGCAGAAGTCAATGTGCTGGAAATGGCTCTGTCATTTTGTGAAATTCTACAATCAATCCCAGATCAAGGTTGATTCCAGATAAATAAATTAGGGAAATTGTGACTTGCATGGTGACAGCTGCGAACTTAAACTAGTTTGACAGTAAACAAAACAAGTCATTCCTATGAATTATGAAAATTGAGGGTGTCAATGAGGGAAGGGGCCTCTTGAACAGAGTCAGGTTTCCTGGGCTTGAAGCTCAGTGCCACACTGTTGATGCAAAACCTCTGACCAGCAGGTCCAGGTCCATCAGGAAACACATGGCCAAGGTGGGCGTCGCACTGCAAGAGAGAGAAGCCAATGTCATTTCTCCACTGAGTCAAAGCTTTTTGTGTGAAACCAGACAGATGAACCCCACGTGGCCACATGCCCCTCCAGTGTTTGTCATCTGGTGGTGAAAAGTCTATCGCAATGAAAACAGGAGTGCTCAGGAGATGTGGTATATATACACAAAGGACACTACTCAGGGAACAAAAAAGATAAACTGCCATTTGTGGCAACATGGATGGAGCTAGGAGGAATTATACTAAGCGGAAGTATGTTAGGAAGAGTGACAAATACCAGAGGGTTCTTCTACATGGAAGATAGAGAAACCAGACAAAGGGCGAGATAAAGCCAAACTCAAAAACTAGCCCTTGAACGTGGACTAGAACTGAGACACTCAGAGGGACAAACGCAGGAGGGACCCTCCTTTTGTGACATTCTCCTCGACAGAGCCAAGGAGAAGGGACAAGCACAGTGGATTATGGCGGTGTACTCTGGGTGCTCTGGTTGATGGGAATTCTATGGGAACATCACCAGAAGGGGGGCTCGTGTGCTTCCAAAATATAGTGATGTAAATAAACCAACATTACCTCAATGAAAAAAAAAGAATGGAAGGATGCAGAGTACATTAGTGCTAAGTAGCCCACTTCATCAGTGAGAATATCATTTAATGTAAGCCTTGAATGGCATAAAATGGGGATCATAATTAGACCTACTTCATAGAGTTGTTGTAATGACTGATAAGATGCATGTAAAGTGTGAACACAGCTGCTGGGTAAGTACTCGACAGTGCTGTGGCCAGCGCATCAGTGATGCTTTTAGTGAAGGTGACACTCTGTTGTTTATCTGCTTGCCTCACATGTGCTACAAAGCGAGGACACTGAGTGCCCAAGGGTATCAAAGGGAATGTGCTGCCTTGACTGAAGCCACTCTCTGCCAGGCTCACAGAGGGAAAATGCGCTCGTGTCACTGCAGGGTGGTTCTGCCGGGTGACACACCGCAGAGGCGGTGGCGGCGGCAGGTGCTGCCTGTCCCTGTTCAAAAGAATGTGAAGGGCCAACTCTTTCTTCTGCTCCCTCTTTCTGTTCTCAGCTCTGGAAGGTGAGAACCAGGAAAAACTACTCAGTGAGGGGGGGCAGGGAGGACTTACCTGCTGTGCCCAGAATGATGGGAAAGTGGGACCAACGGCAGCCCACGCAGACCCCGATGTGTTTTAAGGACAACAGGCCTCTCAGGGATAACACCAGACGTGTGGAGGACATGAGAATGCTCGTGCCCCTGGGCAGTGTCGGGGAAAACAAAGCAGGTACAACAAACACCCACCTGCTTGCAGACCACCTCTGTGCGCACTAATCCTAGGGAGGTATCCACTCGCTTCAGGATCCCCGTGTTACTCTCATCAGAACCAGACGTACCATGAGCCTCCGAGAATGAAGGCCACCCGGAGCCGGAGCAGTACTTCTTCTCAGAACTGGTAAGACAGTCACATGTTGCAGTGGCTATAGAGATGGTTAGTACCGGGGCCATGTCAGGCCCGACTGCTTCTTCTACCGAGCAGGACTGACTTCCTCTGTCTCTCCCAGATCCCAAGGCCAGTTACTTGAACCAGGTAGACCCCCAGGAATTTTGCCTGCTGCACTGACACTATGAGAGACCTCACTTAGTCACAGTGAAAGGACTGCTTGTGCCTTTGATGCCAGTGGCGTCTGTTGTGATGTCTGATGAGAACCTAAAAACACTGGGAGCTTTGGGACTCTGTGGGCCACTAGGAAGCATTAAGCCTATGTTCTAAATGTAGGAAAGGGGAAAAGTGAAATGAAAAAGGAGTCAAAGGAGGGCCTCCCTGGTGGCACAACGGGTTAAATATCAGGACTATGAAGCTATCGGCAGCCACTGCAGCACAAGTTCAATCCCCAGCCAGGGAGATTCCCACATGGCGCAGCAGACCTCTCCTGCCTCGCCCGCTGCTCCCCTCAGCAGTGTATTTCAGTCAATCCGTCTGTTCTGCTCCCCACTCTGTCTCTGGTGAATCCTCTCACCATCCCACACCTCTGGTGTACACACCAGTTCTTGTATGCATAAATAAATCTTAAAAAAAAGCAGCCAAAGGAGGGCACCAAGGACAGGAGAGCTGATGAAGCTGGCCCTTTTCGGTGAAAGGCACCTTGGGTCATCTGAGCCCAGAGCCTGACCACCTGCAGGGATTCAGAGCTGCTGCCACAACTTCCTGATTGTGGAGTCAGGCAAGCTGCATGGCCTCTCCCAGATGTTTTCTCATTTGTAACATGGGAATAATAAGATCTACTTCATGGAGATATTTGGGGGACTTGAGATACTCTGTGGAGCACATGGTAAGTGCTCTTGAATGTTGGGTGTAATTAGTGTTAGTGAAGAAGCATCCTGAGTCAATCCTTCCCGGGAACATCAGAGGGAGGAGGGAAGCTGTTGACAGCTGGGAGGCTGGAGGAGGAGGAAGGCAGCCAGCAGACTTGCTCGCCTAAGATCCACTCTCCAGAGAGGGGTCAGGGGAGGGGGGGGTAATCACATGGTTGCAAGGCTATGGAAGTGACAGTCTGAGACCCCAGGGGAGTGACAATGTCTTCAGAGTGTTCTTGGCCCAGAGAGGTCTCTGATGGAGAGTCAGTAGCTCTCCCAGAATACGCACCATATTGGCTGGCCCTGAAAGCAAGGCAGCCGGCAGAAAGAAGCCCAGCTGCCAGGGGCAGTGACCCCACCTCCACTTCATTCTAGAATTATTGCGTTTTGGCTGACTGACTTCTCATTTCCTTTTGATTGTATGCAAGCATTTGAAGGAATGTTTATCTTTTTCTCTACCCAGCTCCCTATTATTAGGCTGGACAAAGAAGAGAGAGAGACAGAGGAAAGGTAAGGACCACTAAAAATATATTACTGAGACAATCCTCCTGAATGGGAAACTCAGTCAGGCATATAGACTTCATGTATGAACTCTCATAAATTATAATATATTCTTAAGAATTCCTCATTATCAAGACACATTCTTGTATAGAGCCCTCAGGACCTCCCTCTAGGGCTCTATCAATGCTAACATGTAACATGAGTGCATGTCAGGTATCGCTCTGATACTTTTATATGTATTAACTCATAACTCAATGTTCACACAACAAGTTTATGAATTCAGTGCTCCATTCATGCTCATTTTATAGGCAAAGAAATCGAGGTGAAGAGACTAAGAAACTTGCCACAGGCTACACAGAAGTAGAGCCCAGATGTACAACCAGGGAACCAAACCTCTTTACTGCTCTGTCCTAAGAACAAATCAATCTTTAAGAGTACATTCTGGAACAGAAAAGAATCTTAGAATATATTCTTTTTGCTCAGTAGCTGCTGCTGCAATGGGAAAACAGAAACAAACCCAAAAAGTCCTTAAGAAAATGGAAACTTGATGGTGATGTCACCAACATGGCGGTGAAGGGACACTAGAATCAACTCTCCCAAAAAAAAGCCGCTTATAAAGGGACATCAGCCAAAGCCAGAGAAGATCAAGAAACGCTACATAAATCTAACACCCTTACAGGTGAATAGGATGCAGAAAGAAACTGAAAAGACTAAGGAGAAGAACCACCAGATCCCCTCTCCCCTCCCCTACACACAAAATTGAACCAAGAAAACAAGACGCAAGGCACCTGAGGAGACCCAGAAAAAGAAAGGTGGGCAAAAGGGTTCCCCCAAGGCGCAGCAAAGTGATAAACAAGAGGCTGCGCCTCCCTCCAGGAAGTCCCTCCAGGAAGCAACAGAGCCCTGGAGAGGGCAGAGTGCACAGGAGAAGGTGCTGGGACTCAGAACAAAGCCCCGGGCAGTGGCGGTGTAGCAACTCCCCCCACCTCTGATACCAAGCCAGCACTCTAGCTCCCATTTGTAACAGAACTCTGGGGTGGTAGTCCCCCTCCAGCTCCCAGTAGCGCTAATATTCTCTAGCCACTGGAGAAACCGCGGGAGAGGCTCCCGGTTCCAAGCGCGGGAGAAGCATGGACAAAAACCGCGACTGGTCAGGGCTTCCTGCGTGGCTTCCTGCACCACCGGAGAAAAACCACGGGAGGGATCAGCCTACCAGGTGGAAGGACCAGCTCTGCCAGCCTCGGAGTAAAACCGTGGGAGAGGCTCCCGGCTCCAGGCCTGGGAGAAACACAGGACAAAAACCGTGACCGGTCAGGGTTTCCTGCACTTCCTGCGCTGCCAGAGAATAACCGTGGGAGGGATCAACTCTACCCGCGCCCTGGAGAAAATCTGCTGGGAGGGCCTGGCTCCACCACTGAGAAAAAGGGTGGGCTAGGTTACCACCACTGCCCTCCAGAAGTTGGAGAAGCTCTACTACCCAGAGAGAGGGAAATGGAAAAAAAAACGAACAAAAAAACCCACAGGTGACCCTCTGCCCCAGACTTGAAACAGCAAATCCAGGGCAAGGCTCGAAACAACTCAAGACCCCTGGCCGGACTCGAAATTAAAACTGCCTGAGGCAACACACAGCCACCAGTCCACACTCCCTCCCCCACCATAAAGTGGCTGGGCTCAGCATAGAGTGGCCTTGCTCAGTTAGTGGTGGAAGCAGAGGCTCAGGCCAACCTCAGGAGACTCCTTCCCATCAGACCCAGCCCCAGCAACAGTGATAGCCTCTAGTGAACACTGGAGGAAACAGCAGGAGAAGAAAACAGGAAGATATAAAACGAGAATACTGACAGCAGCAACATCAGACACCTGAAAGGGGACAGAACCTCAGCAGTGGGACCACCCAAAATCACCAAGACCTCAGGGGCAAAAGACTACAGAATTCTTCCCTTGCTCGCAACTACACTAACGACCCAGAGAGCCTCCTTTAGCTCCGAGTGGCTCCTCCCTTTGGTCACCAATTTTTTTTTAATTTAATTTTTTTAATTATTATTATTTTTATTTTTTAATTGTTTTTCTTTCTTTTTTCTTTTCTCTTCATTTTCGGTACTGCCTTATCTTACCTCCATTCTTCTCCCTGTCCATCTTCCTTCATTATCTTCACCCCTCTTCCTTTCCTTTCTCCATCTTCGTTTATTAGATCTATTTCAGTCACATTAAGCCTCATCGGATCTCACTCGAATCTCTCTAGGAAGACCCCCCATTCAATATGTTCTCTCTTATTTTTCCCTTTTCTCTTCTAGTATAGTAGTATCTTATTTTATCCCCATCTTTCTCCCTGCCCATTCTTTTTTCTTCTTTCTTTCCACTTTTCATCCTCTCCTCTCCCTTTCTTCTCTTAGACTTTTCTTTTTTAACCATGATATGCTTCATTTGGTTTCACACGAGTCTCTCTAGGAAGACCGCCTAAATTAAACCTACAACTACCAATGTAGCAGGAACCACTAAAAAATCTTTACGAAGTGATCCTCCCCAGCCTGCAAGGACCTAGTGCAAACCAGCCACAGGCTTCATTACTGGGGTTATTGGAACTGAATGGAGCTGGCACTGGTAAAACCAACCACCACAACCATGGGGTAAGCACGACCATACACCACCGCTGAAAGCCTGTGACCACACAACCAACCTCCTGACCCTTCGGGTTAAAACAGAGGAAGAGGGGCCTCCCAGGTGGGCAGCGGTTAAGCACTGCGCTGTGGAGCCATCGGCAACGGCGACGCGAGTTCGACACCTGGCCAGGGAGAATCCCACATGGTGCAGCAGACCTCTCCTGCCTCGCCCGCTGCTCCCCTCAGCAGCGTATTTCTATTCTGCCTTTTCTGCTACCCGCTCTGTCTCTGGTGAGCCCTCTCACCGCCCCACACCTCTGGCCTGTACCCCAGCCTGTAAGTATAAATTGAAAAAAAAAAAAAACAAAACAAAAACCAGAGGAAGAGGATCCCGAGGGAAAGCATCCATTAACATATCCACAGCATCACTACCCAATAGGGGTTTGGCCTAGCAGGGCCAGAATCGGTTAGATCACCACCCCCCGACACCCAAGAAGGAGCACCCAAAGAGATGCCTGCCAATACCAGTGCCACAATCTCCCAACCCTTACAACAAATCAGAAGACAAACGGAGAAGGAAAAATGCAAACAATCAAGCAAGACCCTGGGGAAAGGACATGGAACAAAAGGAAAATCAAGCAACAAAACTCAATGATAATGACACGGAAGAACTTCTCTCTCTGACAGATAAAGAATTTAGAATCATGATTAAGGAAATCATGATAAAGGTAAAGAAAGAAATGGAAAAAACAATTAACGATCTGAAGAAAGAAATTGAGACTCTAAAGAAGGAGAATAAGAGCTTTTGGAAGAATGCATAAGCGATCCTGAAGATGCAAATATTAAAAGATCCAAAAGGGAAAAGGAAATAGAAGCACGAAGGGAAAAGAATGAAAAAACAATTCGAGATCTATCTGACACCATGAAGAAAGGATACATAAGAGTTATAGGAAACCCAGAAGGAGAAGAGAGGGATCAAGGAGCAGAGAAACTATTTAAGGAGGTGACAGAAGAAAACTTCCCAAGTATGAAAATAGGCATTCAAGAAGCAAGAAGAACTCCAAATCACCACGATGCTAGAAGACCTACACCTAGGCATATAATAGTTAAACTCACACAATCACAGGACTAGGAAAAAATATTGAAGCTGGCAAGGGGGAGGAAACAAATAACTTATAAAGGAAAACCAGTCAGGATGACATCTGACTTCTCTGAAGAAACACTACAGGCAAGGAGAGAATGGAGAGACGTATTCAACAAACTCCAAGACAATAAATGCCAGCCAAGAATACTTTATCCCGCAAAGCTCTCCTTCATCTAGGAAGAAAGGATAAGGATCTTCCCAGACAAACAGAGTCTCCAGAAATTCGTCATGACTAAACCCCCACTACAAACAATACTACAAGAAATCCTAAATCCAAAACTGACAAAGGAATGAAAAGACCAGAATGA
>PVIJ01021614.1:0-18120 GCA_004024925.1 Scalopus aquaticus | reverse complement strand
GGGGAGGATAAGGGCACAAAATGGAAGAGAGGAGAATACAGGGGACCATGGAGACGGATCACGGGTGAATTGGTGGTGGGCTGCCCAAGGGGAATACAAAATGTAAAAGACATAAATAACAATTAAATAAATAAATAAATTATAAAATAAATAATGCTGTATATACTCAAAAAACTATCAAATAGAATGATGAAAATGGAAGACAACATCTCAGCGCCAAGGATATGGCTACATTTTCTCTGAAGGAAGGATAAGAAAGTGCTTGCTAAGTTGTGGTGATTTATATGGGATTCTGTCAAAATGTCCTCAAAAGCCAGGGTGGTTCCTGGTGCCCCCTGCATATGGAGTCTGTTTCATCATTGCTTTGCATGTTCCCAGTTCCCAGGGCCTCTGAGTCTTCTGGAAGGTGGCCAGTGGCCCAGGCAGACTGCCTTCTCTGATGGCCTGTTGCCAGCGGGCCATTACCCACCCCAGGTCTCCTCCGGGTGCCCTGTGGACCTCAGGTCGAGTCAGAGGAGAGGGCAGGCTTAACAGGAGGCCAAAGAAAGCACTAGTTTGCTTGAGAGTTCCCAAGTTTTCATGTCTAAAAACATGACTGAAGAAAGGCTTGCTAAGCCAATCATCCAGAACACTAATACTCTTCGGCGCTCTAAGCATAGGCGAGGTGGGGGCAAATGTGCTTTATATACCAAAAGCCAGCATCCAGGCTGAGCGAGAGATGGGGTCACATTAGCACAGACGCTCCCATTTCAGTGCATTTAAAGATCACAGGCTCGTGTAGGACTTGTGCTCCCACCCAAACTCCCTGGGGATGAGGCAACCTGGGGTAATGACTAAGAGGCATGGCTCTAGCACCTGACGGTCTGGATTCATATCCTGGCTCTGCCATTTATGCTCTGTGACACTGGGGGAAGTTACTTCATCCCTTGTGGCCTCAGTTTCCATCTATGGAGTAGAGATAATGAAAAAAGTAGTGGTGGTGGCTACAAGGTTGCGGTGCCTATTAAAAGGGACAGTGTATGTAAATATTTGGGAAGATACTCAGAGCCTATCAGCACAGTAAGCAAAGGGCATATCCCCACAACACACACATACTCGTGTCCCCGCCCCCAGTGTAACCACAGTGACATCTCTGAACTGATGAGGGTGTGGATCTGCCAGACACCACCCTCCTCGCTGGCACCGCTGGGGTCCAGGGCAGAGGCTGTGGTATGGCGGAGGGGAGGCTCTCCTCCTGGGCCCTAAACAGCTATTTCTGTGCTTAGAGTCTCACAAAGGCTTTCACACATACAGGCCCTTCGGCTATTTGCGCTCTCGCTCTCGCTTTCTCTCGCTCTCTCTCTCTCTCTCTCTCTCTCTCTCTCTCTCCCCCGCCCCCACCCATGGGATCTCAACCCAGTGGGTACAAAGTTGTCTCACATGGTGACTCTGAAGTAGAAAAGACATCTAGACATCTCCCCAACGGGCATGGACTGCTGTCCCACTGCCCCTTTGCCAGGCCTTCTTCACAGCGCACGCCCGTCCCTCGGCCTGAAGGGGAGGACAGGTGCCCTGACACACTGCGCTGCGTTCAGTGTCTCTTTCTCCTCTCCCTACCAGCGCCCTACCCAAACCCACTCCTCCTCCTCCCTGCACCCCTTTCTAAAACAACAACAAAATGATCTTAATTTATATTTAATTTATACCAGCTCACGCAAAGAGATATTTGGGTTGGAATAGGACATTATCACCTACTCAAGATATTATCTAGAATATCAGTTAGGGACCAGCCAGGATACCCTATTAATGCATAGGTCATTTAACCTCCCTGGCACCCTTATGAGTAAGTTTTATTATTATCTCCATTTTACAGATGAGGAATTAAAAGGCTAGAGGCTAAGTGGCCTACCAAATGTCACACGGTGGTAAGTGGTGGTGAATATCAAACCCAGATAAATCTTACTACAAATCTGTGTTCATAATCACACTAGTCAGGCACTACATAGCTAATGTGAGCCAACTTCCCAGTGGTTAAAACTAGAGCTACTCAAAGCAATCAAATATTAAGATGTAATCAGATATTATCAAAGCATAGTTATACAAAGAATACTGTGAAGTAAATAAAATATGAATCAATATATTTATCAAAAGTGATCAAAGTATAATTACGGTGAGTAATCAAATCAATCAAGTATTAATATACATTAGCATTTTCAACATCTAATTATAGAGCACATAATCAAAATATAATGGTGATGGGGTAATAACAGTCGCTCTTCAAGTTTCTCATCTAAAAATTCAACATTCTTATCTAACCAGAGCCAAACCCAAACTCAAATGAATCTTACGAGTATAGCTCAGTATCCTTCCCTGACCCCAAAGACTCCTCTAACTAGGATAGCCATAAACTGTCCTTAAATTTAGAAGCAAGACTTTACAATGATTATGGTGGGTCAGTAGGTCCTAGGTAAATGCAAATATATGGACACCCTACCTGTAATCAGCTTTGCTATATTCCATTTAATTCAACTCATCCACATTTTTTTAAATGATTAAGCACATAATTTCTTTTATAAAAACTGCTGCTACATACTAGGTATATAGTTTCCTTCAAAATGTCACACCTGGCCTTATGTACCTACAGGACAGACAGACAGGTAGATACCAGAAAATAAGGCTACAGAGCTATAAACTACATTGGGGACGAAGTAGAATACTACTAGATAGAATTGTCATAGCTATTACTGCTATATACAAAAAACTACAAAACGTAAAATGGCTTAGAACAACCACTATTTTATTGTAAGTTGTGATTTTGTGGGTTGCAAATGCAGGCAGGGTTTGGTTGGTATATACTGGTGGGTGAGCTGGCCCGGAAGGTACAGGGCAGCCCAATCATATCTGGCGCCTTGGCACATGGCTAGAAGCCTGGGTCCAGCTGAGACTCCCCCCCTGCAGCCTTCAGGTGGTCTCCCCAGCATGGCAGCCTTCACCACCTGGGCTTTTCAGCAGCTCAGTTTAGAATCAGGCCCATAAAAGGTGTTTAGTGAATGGGAATGAAAGAACAAACGAATGAAAGAATAAACAAGCTTATCACAGAGTGTTGTGATGGCCTAGGGCAGTATTTTCAGACTTTTCTGAACAGAAACCTTAGCAAGAAATATATTTGACATCACAACCTAGTACACACAAACGTGTGTGTACACATGCACACATACATATGATTAGACATTAAACAAAAGTTTCGGGAATAATAGCTACCCTTATGTGGGTAATATGCCCTATCGCTCCTAATCTGCCCTCTCCAATTCTACTGCATTATTTTTCCAAGTACTGGTCACAATACACCATTTATAATCCAATGAATTGGGTTAAGACTTACCAATACTTAAAAACCCACATTTAGCAAGACACAGTACAAAGTAAAAGAAGAGTTTAAAGCAGAGGCTCAAGTCAAGACCTGAATCCAGAATTATTCAAACAAACACACTTAATCAACTTAGCCTATCTACTTAGCTTCTATAATATGCACAAGGTTTCTATAAAATTTCACAAGGTTATAGTGAGATAAACGAAAGGAGCAAAAAAGAAAAATCACTGAAATCTATAAAGCATAAAATATAAAGGTGCCCTCTATTCTCATTCTCATTCTTTCCCTCCCTCCCTCCCTCCTTCTCTCTTTCTCTGTCTCTTTCTCTCTCCCACACACACCCACAATTCCTGTCTCACTGGTTCAGTAACAATATTCCCATGAGGCCTGGGGGTGGTAATGGCTTTCACCATTGCAAGTCCAGGGAGCATCACCACCCCTTTGGATTCCCATAACCCCAGCCCATCTCAGTAATTAGCTTCTTCATTGACCCCTCATCAGTAAGACCCTTGAGTACCTGTGTCCCCTGTGTGATCCTGACTGGTGCAAGAGGTTATGAGAAAGGGGGTCCAGGACCCCTGTATTTGTGGACATGGAAATGGAGGGAGAGAATAGAAGGACTGGGGTGAGGAGGTTGTCAGGCATCTCAGACCACCGAAAGAGTGATTACCCTGCAGGTCACTCTCTGGGCTGTGATTTCAAAGCCCAGAAGAAGTCTGCTCACCTCTGAGCTGTTAACTGAATCACATTCACCAAAGAAGAGTGTTTAACTGGATAATCAGACATTAAAAGCCTACAAATATAAGCTCTGCCCAGAGGAAACCCACTGAAATCAAACACGATTTGGTTTCAGCTAGGAGTCAGACTTCCAGGGTCAGTGTCTTTGCTCCATGAGTGAGGTGACTTCAGAAGGAAGTGTGGGTAGGGGTGGGTGAGCGCACGTGTGTGTGTGTGTGTGCGCGTGTGTGTGTGTGTGTGTGTGCGCGTGTGTGTGTGTGCGGGGGGAAAGATAACGGGAAGGTGAGACAAGGCTGCCTCCTGCTTTGAGTAAGCTCGTCTCTGAGAAGTGAAACTCCAGTTCCTCCTGGGGCTGAAGTTTCCTCATAAAACACGTGCTTGTGAGCACTCTCCCTGCCCCTCCGCCGGCAGCAGGGACCCTGAAACCTCAGACTGCCATCCTTAGGGGCTCCTGCTCCCCGCCGTGGTCCTATCCCAGTCTGGCTTCCTTTTTCCTTCCTTCCAAGTTCTCACACGAACAGCTACTTTTTAGGCAAACCATCCTGAATATGCAGCACTCTGTTCATTAAAATCACGTCAGGCTTCCAATGGCGACTTGTTAAGCCCTGGCTGGCCCAGACAAGGGCGGATTAGCTCTGACAGTCGGTCCTTTGCAGGTCATCTCTGCACTTCCTCCTGTATCTGTGACTCACCGGTGTCTTTCTCTCTAAATCAACTGATTTTTTAACTTAAACCTTATCGTAGTCTCATCCTAACTAGATCAATACATCAATGACACCACAGATTTGGTGTGCCTAAATAACAACTGTTCTCTTATTATACATTAAAACAAACACAGTGACAGAACTTATCATACTATAAATACCTTAAAAAAATAATTGTTAGCATCTAGTTAAAATGACCTCCCTTGCCACAGGTGGCATGTATACCACACTGTTTGAATGCTGTTCAAAGAGATTTCTGTAGAGGCAGAAGGCGCAGTTCTTGCTGGTATGAAGCTTTACATCTGCTGGGAGATCAAGAGAGAGGGAGATTTCACAGGAAACGGATGGAGCATGAGCAAGGCCGCCTACAACTAAATCCCAAAGCACGTGGTCATGGCAGGGAAGAAAGTGAGGGCAGAGAAACGGGGAAGCCGAGGGGTGGGCTGCCCGGAGAGGAAGAAATAATCCACACGGAATAGACTGGATACTCATGGAACAAATAAATGCTCCAAAGACTCCCCAAAGTTATAGGGCAAATGGACTTCTTAGCTCACCCACCCCAGCACGAGTGGCCTCTGACCATCCTTGTGGCTGAAAGCCCTGGGCGCTCCTGCAGTCTCCTCTGCAAACCATTCGCTGCTCCCAGTGCCTCCTCCTCTCCCTCCCAGGGTGCCGGCCCCACTGCGCCCTCTGCCTAGGAAACCCTCCTGGACTCTGTCCCGTGGCCAATCCTATCCAGTCTCTTCAATTCAGTTCAAACATCCCCCTTCTCTCATGACTGCTTAGGAGATTTTACAGCACCTTTGAGCAAACTAAAAGGAGTCACTTCCTCTGGATGGATCCAGTTCAGCGGACACAGTACTGGCTGAGCAAAGGGCACGCCGTCGGGGTAAGACCACCACCCTTCCCTGCGACGTGCAGCCTGCACCAGGGCAGGGGGCTGGTTCCTGTCACTGCGGCCCTAAACCCTTGTGCAGCCCACACCCTGGACGACACAGATGGCAGAGCTGCCTTCATTGCCCCGCACAACTCAGGCGCTTAGCCACATTCCCAGGCCGGTGTTTATTGATTTACTCACATCCCCCAACAGACAGTCACAATCTGAGGGAGGAAAGGGCCTCCTATCTGTGTGTAAGCACTAACAGAGTCTCTCTAAGCTGGAGCAGAATAAATATTTGCTGGGAAAATGATGATCCATCAACAAATACATGTTGGGATGGTTCAGAAAACAGCAACTGTTGGGAACCTTTGCAGAAAGGAAACGAAACAGAAATTGGATTTTTGACTCAGTGCCTCCCCACATTGCCCAAAACATGAATCGTGTTAACTTTTTATATAGTGTGGGCAGAAAATAACTCCAAGTGGCCCCAGAGAGCAATAAACAACAATGACAACTCTTCACTGGGACAGAAGAATGACCAGCTCCTGCCTACTATGAAGATGAACCAGTTACTTAGGACCAGACCTGTCTTGTTTCATGCCCCTGTAAGCAGCATATGGTCTTTGCCCAACAATATGGATGGATCCAGTGTGTTAAAGTACACACCCCTGGCAGCTCTCATTATCTGTATTTAAACAATGGAAATTGGGAGGCTATAGTGGACCCAACACTGCGGATAAGGTGCAGTGTCCGCAGTGACTCAGACACAGCGAGCCTGTATCTATAATGGCCACTGTAACTGTTCATACCAAGATCTTGAGCCCTATTCCTGTTGACTGTAGAAAAGAAACAAACTTCAAATTAAAGATGATTCATTCTCATCTCATTTAAAACAGGCCCTTTGGGTTGAATGATCAAATTTCATTTCACGATGATTTTCCTTTCACAAAATGTCCCCCTGGAGTGCCAGGAGCGGGTCCCTTACCCTCAAGATGGCAAGCGCCGTCCCCATGGTTGCCGCCAGTCCCTGCTGCTGTGTGCTGTCTGTTCTATGTCCATAGGTCCAGACACCAGGTCCTCAATGAGACACAGCAGGTCCCACCTGGTTATCTTAAGCTTGTGCGACCCCACCTGCCACACCAGTGGAAGGGACAATCTGGGCCTGGAAGTGCCAGAAAGGACAGAGCAATGGAGAAGGGCTCATCATTCTGGATTGGCGTCAAGGTCAGATGGTACAGAGTCTTGTAAATTCGGTGTGCTAGGAGCTTGGACTTTTTCAAACATCATGTGGAGCCACTGAAGAATTTTAGGCAGGAAAAAAAGCCCCATAATCTGAGATATGCTTTTCAAGGATTGTTCTGGAGAATGGCTTGGGGAAAGGCTTGAAACGTCACAAAACAGTTACACCATTTTCTGTGTTGAATCGAATCACAATGACTTGTTTTTATGACCTCCTTGCTTCCAAATCTGCTAATTTCATGGAGTCATAGACGGAAGGGTTGAAAAGAACTTTAAAATCATCCAACCAGTACTTCCCTTGCAAATCATACCATAGAGCAATAACAACTTAACCCTCTCTCTGACCCTAGTGTTGAAGGAGAGGAGGAGGAGGGAACGGAGGGGCCCAGCAGGCACCCCACCATTGAAGAGGCTTAGACACAGAGCAGATCTTGGGAAATGATATTTCAGTCCATCCACCCACCCAAGCAGTAACTGACTTCCCTCTACACCGATCTGATCCAAGTAAAACACACGCCTTTCAAAACACGGAGAAATGTGTACCCAGAATGCGTTTCAACAACTAACAAGTTAATTATGGGCCATCTAAACTAACCAAAGCTGATTTCCTCAGGTGACCTAGCGAGAGGTCAAATGGCCATGTGAGGATTTCCACAGACTCTGCCAGAACATGAAGTTCCCGGAGTGTCCCCAGGGCCGACAGCTCAACTGCTGAAGAGTTAGGCAGTTGAATCTTTTAATTTCCCTCCTTCTCTTGGTAAGTATAAATATAACACAGCAGTGAACTACAGCAAACTTCCCTAGAGATAAGGGTTCACTAGTCATTCACAAAGGAAACAAAAGGAAATCCTCCATATTTTACTTCCCACATGACTTTCACTGATGCTGGATGAAAAAGACAAAGGATTATTTGCCAATGAAAAAAATTTGCATATCCATCTATTATATAAAGCCTGTTTTGCACCCATATAGTTCTGTGCATTTTTTGCAAAACTGAGTTTTTCAGAAGCTCTTGATTCATGGAGAAGCTGGGAGTGCCCTCTAGAGGAATTTTGTGTTCATTGCATGAACACACTGGTCAACCACTACTTAATGCTGCTCTTCTTCTAACTGAAATCTGGGGAGCATCAGTATCTCATGCACAGATGGATGCAAATTTTAGGTTCATTTCCAGCTTCTCTTTTATGCACATGGTTATTAATTCAAGACCAAAGCCAGCAATGTTGACCAGAGTAATTGCTGAGCTGCCTGAAGTTTAGCAAGCATTACAAACGGCTGAGAATATGCTCTCACTACTTGGTCAATCACAGAGCAGAGCAGAGGACAGCTGGGCTCCCACAGGCCAACTCAACTAGGACCAAGATGGCTGACTTCCCCTTACTTGGAGGTTGCAAAACCACAGCAGAGGGCCTCCCTGCTGGCCTAGGGGTAAGTCTCAGCACTACCACTGCCACAGCCTGAGTTCAATCACCAGCCAGGGAGTTAATCCACACGGCACAGCAGACCTCTCCTATTTTGCCTGCCATACCTTTGGATGGCAACCCAGCTCCTCTACGCAAAAATAAATAAATAAAATCTTTTTAAAAGCACACACAGCAAAAGGTCAACAAATACCATTTGGGCCACCAGGAAGCCCATATGACCCCAGACAAGTAGTGAAACTTCCTAAAGTAAAAGCTGCAGAAACCTTGGTGATGTTGGATCAGCAGCCATGGGCGGGCGAGGGGGCATAAACCAAGAAAACCTTAATATAGATGCCCTTTGAACTCTTTCTTCTTTGTAGACATGATGCTGAGGATTGAGAACAACTGAGTAACACTGAAGTGTGAGCATTCACTTCAATAAATGAGTCATTAATATTCAAGAAGCTCTGATTTATGAAATGACTGGGAAAGGTGCGTTATCTTGAAGTCATTTATGTCATTATGGGAAAAAAAACCAGTTTTTACTTATAGATAATGTCTCTGGTAAAACACACTGAACATGTTTGAAGAGAGATCTCTCCTGTAATTGGCCTTAATGATATAATTGAGTAAAATCTCATTACATTGAATAGAAACGATGTGGGAAAAATGAACCTTGATTTGAATCATGCAATATTTAAAAAATAATATTAGTAGCCAGATAATTCAGAACTAGCAGTTGCTTCCGATTATATTGAATCCTGGATCTGACAATGCTGCCTCCCTTTGGTGCAGTGAAATAAGCAGTGTTTAGAGCCAAAAAACTTTGGGTTGGATACTGTTTGGGGTACATATCCCAGTCCACAAACATGAAATAGGAACTTTTTAGTACCCCTAATTTACAATAGCTTAATCTCTGTTATGAGCTCACTTTCCACCAGAGGGCAGAAATGTGATCTGAGTCCATTACAATTCCTCCTGTTTCTCCACCTAGCTACCTTATGGAGAGAGGGGGGTATTATGTGATGTCACAGCATGGCAGGCTGGCAAGTTGTCTTGATCATTACCTCTCCCCCTGACAGATCCACTGAAACCTCCCCTTCCCATCTAGTCAGGGTTTATTTTATTTTAGTATTGTATTATAACAGATAAGTTCCAGGTGGTCATCAATGAATGCTGACGTGTATATACTACATTAAACTCAACACTAAAAGTCTAATTTTTTCCCCAATTAACCCACCCATTTCCCTCTTGCTTTCTGGAGACCACAAATTGGTCTTTCAACAGTTTATTTTTGTTTTATTTAGTGCATCTTTTTATTTGTTTGCTTACATCATGATATAGTCACTGGGCAACATGCTCTGTATTCCCCGAGGCTCTGGAGACTAGAGCTACACAGTGGCCTGCGCCTTCGGCTTACAGACAGCAGAGCATGCAACTTCTCAGTTTCCATAGCCATGTGCATCAATTCTTAAAATCTATTATCCACCTATCTGTATCTGTCTATCTGTCTGTCTGTCTATCATCTCCTACTGGTTCTGTTTCTCTGGAGAATCCAGACAAATTCACCAACCCAGAGAGTATCTAGCATGGGAAGACTGGGGCAAGGGCTTCACCTCGCCCTGAATCATTAAGTTTTCTATGCTCTGAGACCCCTGTACAGTTTCTATAACAGCCCTTTCCTGAGGTGACGGATGTTCTTGATGCCCAGGAATCTGAATGCTTAGGAATAGGTGGAAAGGCTAAGAGTAACAATATGGAGGGGGAAAGGACATGGCTGGTCCAAGTCTACGGTAGGCAAGGGCCTTATTCTCTCTCTGTGCTTTAGTTTCATTAATCCAAAGAGGAAATGGTCTTGATCACACAGGGTGGTGGAACAGGGTAGGTACTAACTCCAAGCTCAACACCGCAGACACTCCCTACCCTCTGCTCCTTCTGTTAGCATTTTGGGGAAGCAAAGAGAGTAGAAGTTGGAGTGTTCAGAGCAACTGCTCTCCAGTAAAGAGAAGAACTAGAAGGAAAAGTACATCGACATGCCCAGGGGACCACGTAGCTAGCAGAGGGATCTTGAGAAATGGGAACAGTGGGAGAAAGAGGACCCCAGCATACAGTGGGGGAAAGGCAAGAACAAATGTGCAGAATGGCCAGCCACCCAGGGCCACTCCAGCCACATGCATGACATGCATCATCTCAGCCCATTCAGGCAAAAATGCAGCAATAGCTACCGGGCAGGGTTACAAGAGAGCCCGGCTCAGCACCCACACACCTGGTCCTGAAATCTCACTTCTGCCACCTGCTGGGCAAAGTCCTAGGATGTGGCTTTTTTATTTTCTCTACTGGTACAATGGATCACTCTTCCGTACATTTCACCATTTCCCTGCCCAAACTTGCTTCATTTTTAAATGACACTCTTTTGATTTCATATCTCTTTAGCAATACTAGCCCATCTAGCCACATAGATGATAATTAAAGAATTTCCCAAAGCTCTGGTTCCTTGATGTCAGAGAGCCATTTGTTTTTCTCTTTTCTATCTATTAACTTATTATTTCCATTTAGCTTATTTGTACACAGCATTCCCCCACTCCAGACTCTCAAATTAGTGATTTTTATGCTTCTTCCTTAGCACTTAATGCAGTTCATAAATTTCACTCTAGAAGTTTAAGTATAAATCATGCTAAAAGCCCAAGTTTCTGAAGAAAGCTAGCAGCAAATCAAGCTTGGAATATCAAGCTGCCAGCATCAATTCTACATCACACACGTCAAGCTAAGAGGTTCCTCCCTCTATTTAAAGGTAATTTAAACTTTCCTTACAATGTTCCATGACTTTATATCAAGTCTCAAGCTTAAAAAAAGGAAAAAGTCTTCACTTTTTTTGCTGTTGTTGATGCTGTCATTTAATGCCCGACTTTCTGATGTGAGGACCTAAAAATAATACAGTATAGAAACAAACAAGAGAAAAAGATGCTCCTGAGAAGCCAGCCCCTAGCCCAAGGGAATGGTCACACATCCTAAGCATTCTAGGAGAAAAGAAAATTATACAGACACCGCTAGTAGCCTGTATATGATGGAGGTTGATGTCAGTAGTATTTGAAGTGACATGTGGCTGTTAAAAGACAAAGCTGATTTATCACGAGAGCCTCTGGATCAGTGGCTGACACAGGCCAGGACTTTGACCTTCACCAAGTTGCTTCAATTAACATTCCATGAGGGTGATTTGGTCTCATCTTTTGAAAACAGATGAGTGAGCTAGAAGAAGTTATTCTGTGTAGAGATAATTTTCTTTATTGGTAAATAAACATTCCACCTGTGGGATACAAAGCATTCAAATGAAATATCAGTGACCATTCTGTGCTTCCCTTTAAAAAGCAAAGGATTTCTCTTAGACAGCATAATAATAATAATAATGGGCACTTTTCATCCTCAAAGCAATTTTTGCACATTAACTAATCAATCTGTCCAACATCTGTGTTAGGTGGATGAATGAGGATCATTATTTCCATCAGGAAGAGAGAAATGATAGAAAAAGTTAAGTGTTTGAGGCTCAGCTAAGGTCAAGAAAATCCTGGCCTGCAAACCAGAGGAACCCTTGCTATGACAGGTCTAGCTTGGGGACTTTAGGCAAGAGAACAGAATCTGTAGGGTCAATTAGGCTAATCCAGTATTCCAAGTGAGGCCTTGGCTTTCCATGTGATGGGGACAATGGTAGAAATTAAAAAGAGATGGCAAAATGCTGTGGGAGACCAGCAGACCCTACCAAGAAAGCAGTCACTTAATTTTTTAAATGTACTGTCATTTAAATTATTAACTCCTCCACTGATTCTTTACTTAACTCATTCCCCTCAGCACCTCGCTGACGGTGTGTTAGCTAAGAAACAGCATCCATTTACCGTGCACGTATCCTGGATGTCTGCCAGGAACCATGTTAGATTTGGAAGATACTAAATGAAAAAGACACACCTTCTGATCTTAATTTCCCACCCAATGACACTGAGACAGCAAAAAGCTCCCCTCTCTATCACAGAAATCACTAACTCCTGCCCGATCCTGCCTCTCAGGCCTCTCCCAGTCCACGCAGTCCTCACTATCACTTTCACAGTAATTGCACTTGCTCGTGTCCTTGTCATCTCTGGCGACAGGTCTCTGTCCATGGATCCTGCTTCTGTTTTGTTTCTAGAGTATTTTTCTAAACTTCAGATGTGATAACAACAAAGTTACAGTACATATCTTCCAGAGTAAAATCCAAACAAGTACTTACCATTCAAGCCGATGCCTCTTTCTCTAGTCTCATCTTCCTGGTCCCTTATACTTTAGCAATAAGAAAACCTTTCAGTTCACTGAACACAATACGTTGGTTTCATTTTGTTACTTGCCTCTCTGCCTTTGCAGTATCTTAAAATGTCCTCCACCCGCCTCTCTACCTGGCTTGTCTGCTAAACTATCATCCTACAGCTTCCTGGTCTTGAGTCCCTTCCAGGTACTCAAGGCAACCTTTACCCTCTTCCCAGGAAGAGAACGCTGCTTTTCTGTGTGACCATGTTACCCTTTACCCATCTCTCTTGAAATTATGGGTGTTTCCCCTATTATTTAAGGACTCGTCACATGAACATTTGCTGTAACGACTTGCGAAGGTGTTCATGCAATATGAATCCAAATCCATCAGAATAAATCTGCATGTTTAGGTTAGATGCAGGCAAGAGGGGTCTGAGTGCCCTCCTCTCACAAGCCAGCTGCTGTCCCAAAGCTCTCTTACGGAGAGCTTCCATTGCTGTGTGTTGTACACTACTGCTCTTGCACATTCCACAACCCTAAGAGAAATGACTCCAAAGATACATCCAAAATAAGTAGATAACTGTAAAGGACCTGGAAAATTCCAAGTACTAGCAGAAGGGATAAAATGTATTGAGAGAGGTAATTATACAAAGGTCCAAGTTAGGCCATGCACACATCGCCACCTATTGTGCATACTGATTTTTTTTCCATGCATGAGAAAATGCAGAAAAATTTAGAAAGTGTTGTTGATTCCGGAAGGCATCATGGATACAACATGAAAACTTTTCATCTAGAGAAATGCCATGTACAACAGACCAATGACACAGAGGAGGTGCCCTGAGTGTATGCTCTTTGCAATGAAAGTAAGACCACTCACAGCCAGTACTCGTCAGGATCATTGTGTACTATACAAAATCATAAGGAGCTCATGAAGTGCCTGACAAAACTAGATGATGGGTGCTTAAGATATCTAAAGCTTAAAATTAAACCAGAAATCTTTAATGTATAGTTACATAGGCATTTACCGGTGATCTGCGGGATTCTTGGAGAAACTGGTCGCAGGGTGTGGATGGGATGACGATACATTATTACTTTTCCAATTTATAACAAGAGAGTACAGGCTTCCCTACTTGAGAATATGCACTCTAACCCATTTTCTAAAAGATTAAACTTAAATGAGGAGGATGCCTACCTTTGTTTGTCCAGCTTTCTCCTTTCTTCCCTGTAAGACTACAGACCCCTGAGCCAGGGGCTTGTGTTTTGTTTACCTATGTATCGCTAGACATAAACACAGTGTCCAGCACACAGGAATTGTATAATGGATGGACAGATGGATGAAAAGATGGTCCAGTTGCAATTGTTTTAGGTATCCATTCTCCTAGAATTCACCAGTGAACTCTTAGTCTCTTTCTGTTCTCACACACAGCCAAAACAAGGTTTTGAATTTTCTGTCTCCCTAAAGACAAGACAGGGATAGAAAAAAGAAGAAAGGTCTTGGAAGGCTGTTTTGAGAGAATTAGACATTAAAAAAAATGAAAGTAACTTAACAATTTTGGATGATTGTGTAAAAAATAGAAACCGAATCCCAGAGTCCACTATATTCATCCTTCCCCCTGCTATTTGTAATGGATGCAATTCACAGTGAAGTATAAACTTCCAAAAATGCATCTCCTTCCAAAAAAAAAAAAAAATCACCATGTTTCCTTTCCAACAGGCACCTCCATTAGGAAAATTCCTCTTTCCATTATCAACTTCCCACAAGGGAATCATGTTTGCGCTCTGTTCAAGATTGTCTCTGTAGCCACACATAGGTTTTGAGCTCTGTTAATCATGCCTGTAAATCAATAACCACTAAGCTATAGGATAAGCAGCATTCTTCTTCAATAGGGTACTTATAAACAAAAATAAAAATATATACCCCAAGGGTTTATTGGATTTTGAAAAAAAGTATTCTGTAGCCTTATTTATAAGTAACCCTTACTACCTATTATAAGAGCTAAGAATTCAGGCACTAGCTACCAAGAATCAATATGTACTCAAATTGCTCCATCAATATGCACATTCATTTATTCCCTTCAAGGTTATCTTGGATCTTTCAGGGCAGATGCTCATTTTCTTCGACATAACCATGTCCTTTAGGTTAGCTGGGACAGGTGGAAGGAAGAAGGATCTGGTGCAAGGACATCAGCTTGCAGTCATGGAAACTGGGGAGATCTCACTGTTAAGAATGATAGGAGCCAGTGCCCAGTATCTCCACTTGCTTTTCTTGCTTAACCAGGGAATTTGTCTTCTAACACAGCCTCTCCTGGTTTCTCCAGATAAACATTAAAATCAACAACCACACAGGTAAGAGCATAACCATCTTAACATAGTTTACATCAGAGCGGTTAGCCCGTATGTACATAATAAATGTCCACTGCCTGAATAAAACATGATCCATGAAGAGACAACCTGGGCTCAAAAGGAATCTCTGCTACTCACTAAATTCATCTTATTTAACTTTTCCGAGCCTCACATTCCTTATCTGGAAAATGAAGACAGTAAAGTGTACCATACGAGGTTTTTATGGAGATTAAGTAAAGGAAGCTTAATAAAGCGCCTGGCATGATACCTGGTAGGTAGTTGGCCAGGATAATGAGTAGGCTTTAACAAGAGTGCCAACCTTTATCAATTGTAAATGGCAGATTAGAGTGCAGTGTGAAGAAGGCTAAGGTTATCAGGTTTACTGCAGGATTGAGTTCTGTACTTGACTAGCAATGTCTGCTTTGGGAACAGAAAGGAGAACATGGTCCAAGAGTCACATATTTTATGACTCTGTAGCCGATGTTAAATACATAGACATTATTGTTAGTTTATATACATAACCTTATATTTAGGAAGAATTTTCCAGGTTGCACCTTGATAGTTATCATTTTCCTTGAACTTAATAATCATCCCAAGGCACAGGGGAAGTATCGAGAATTCTGTTCTTACCAAAGAAATGAAGCATCTGAGATATTTACTAAACTTACTCAATGTCACTTAGTTCACAAGCAAAGGAACTAAAAAAAAGAAAAAAAATCATCTGACATCACCTTCAGCATTCTCTCTGCTTATCTGTGGTTCTCAGCCTTAGCTGTGTCCATTTTTATTTTCAGCTAGCAAATATCATCAATACAACCTGTTGATAAGACAAAGTTGAGTTTATTGCGTTAAGGGTAAGCAACATCGGGCAGTGTTTCGACAGTATCTCAGAGTGGAAAAGGCAAGGACAGGATATATTAAGAATTGGAAATCTTATTAAGGTGTGTCTTTGAAATTGGAGATTAGGATCAGGTAAAGTTAGTGAAATAATAGCCCAGGATTGATGGAAACAGCAAAGCAAGGGCTGTGTCATGTAGGATGCAAAGAATCTTAGTACACAAACTGCCTGCAGATGCTTTTACTTAAGATTTGATTGGGTCTCTCTGGAAGCTCCCCTAGTGAACAAGTCATTTGTCTGGGTGAGAAAGTCTAGGAAAAGTACAACCAGGGTGGAGAATCACCATTCTGTAGCTCTGTTTCTTGAACTTTGGCCTGCACAAGAATTACTTGAGGATTCTGTTTAACATCCCTAAGAATTACCCGAGGAATCCCTTAAAATGAAGGTGGGGAAAGACCTAGGATCTGTATTGTAAGCAAAAGTTCCTGCCTAAGGCAATTCTGAGATAGCCTAGGGAACCACACTTTGAGAAAAAGGGCTCATTCCTATGGTGCTTGAGGAAAGACATAAATGCCACGTAATTAATCACCCAGAAACCGTGAAGCCCACCATCTTTTCCAGGAGGTCCCCCAAATATGTGTGAACTTGAGGACAATCAGGGGCCACATGCAGGGCACAACTGCAAAGGTTGCAGGAAATCACCATGACCGCTGTTGAAAGGAATTTCTAGGCCTAAGATGGAACTGCTTCTGTGCCTGTAAATGCTCCACTTGATTAGCAACCCAGTATATCTAGCTAGCCAACCCCAAACACCAAGCCAACTCTGGGCTTTCTCACAATAACGATTACGTAGCCTTAAAACAAGCTCCTAAAAGCCAAACCCACCCTGAAACCAGCTCTACTTTCTTTGTGCCCAGAACTTAGCTGTTAACCAATTCTAACTGGCGCTTTGTCTTTAGTGGTTGTTTATTTTTCATCCTGGCCAGCTAAATCAGATAATATATGGCCCCTTTTGGTTACCCTACCAGGACAAATTTGCTCTCTTAAGATAAAGATTCTGCCTCTTAAGATAAGGAAAGCCTGGATAAAGAAAATCTCAGTCTAGCGCCGTTCCACAATGCATCCACGAGTGAGAAGGCTCTGAGCCCACCGTCACCAAGGATCTTCAGCATCCTCTGTCCTGGTACCTTCACCCAACAACCTCCTGCCAAACCCATATTCCTGTGCCCAAGTGCCCTCCCCAGCCAAAGAAGTTCAACTCTTTTGTTCTTCTGAATCAGATTCCCAAAGATGACATAAGCCCATTCCCCAGGCCATTCAGGGAGGCAAATCTGAATTCTGGGGCTCCTGCTTCCTGCTGAGCCTCTCTGCATTAAAGTCTTTTTCATTCCCAAGTCTGGGGACATACCTTTGGCATTTATGCACATTAGGTATCTGAACACCTTGATTTCTTGGGCCAGCCAATCAGATATTTTCTATTTTTCTCTTGTTCTTCATTTTTTTATCCTACACACACTTTTTTGCCCATCCCATTTTTCCATTCTCTAAAAACAGATAGGATGCTTTATTAAGTGTTAAAGTTTATATCGCCTAAACTGTCTTCTTTAGTCATTTTTTAACACCTCCAAATACCCAACAGTAGGAATTCCTAAATCCCCAAATTTACAAATACATACTTTAGGACCTTCAAAAATCCCCTAAAATTCGAATATTCCTTAGAAGTACCATGTTAATAATCATCACTAGCAATTTTTTAAAATACCTTCATGAAGCACCATTTCCTTCAGGAACACAAGAGATGACGCAGTTGGGAAAGGGGGAAATCTGATTTGGTCTGGTATACATATGGTTGTCTCCCATCAAGATGATGGGACTGGTTTTCTTGAGGTGCTATTCAGCTGCCTCTGAGGACCATCTCAAAGATACAGGCCTAGCCTCACTAAGGATCTAGGCCTTCGGCTGCTTCTCTGAGAAACGCAGAGCCTGGCTGGACACTGCAGCCACCAGGGTCGCTGTGTATCTGGCCTCTCCTCTAATTTTCTACCATTTCCGGGAACCATGAGGAACAGGGCAGTCTTATTAGATTTCCTCCCTATCAGCCAGGGGCCTCTGGGAATAGGAGCAGTCTACGCACTGCTCTTTCTAATTCTTTTTTTTTCCTTTTTTTTTTATTGTTATTTATGTCTTTTACATTTTGTATTCCCCTTGGGCAGCCCACCACCAATTCACCCGTGATCCATCTCCATGGTCCCCTGTATTCTCCTCTCTTCCATTTTGTGCCCTTATCCTCCCCTCCCCCCTCCCCCACCGCTGAGTGTCTCTCTCCCACCCAGCCTCCCTATAGTCCTGTTATAAGT